>MZNV01000427.1:0-19822 GCA_002081555.1 Protostelium mycophagum | reverse complement strand
GGTACCTGTTTTCAATGCTGAGATTTGCAAATGTACAAATATGGGCATTAGCATTTTCTCAATATTGCAAGAGTATCCGCTTATTCACCCCACTCTTAGCTCGTATCTGGATACAATAACATGCCAGAAGATAGAACTCATAAAGACACACATCATGATAGTCAAATGAAATTTAATTTATTTTTCAAAAGAAAGATATCACCAAAATAAAATTTCCGTAGTTTTGGCCACAAAATTCCGTCTCGTGGGCAGCTTGGCACTTGAAATTTTGGTTAGGAATCATGATAACTACCGTAAGCTGACTGGTACTGATGCTCCAAACGTGCCAAGCACGGTTAAAATTGAGGTTATAACCCTGCGTCAGCTGCTATTAATTTGCAATGTTTCTGGCATAAGCACTGATTTAACTCTGGGTCAAATTCTTGTAAGACCCCTTACAACAATAGTGTAGACCTGGGATAGATCATCTCCAAGACTCAATATTTCACTGTCTAAGATTCACAGCATTGTACAGTGTCTGATGAGGTGAGTGTTTTGCTTATACACACATATTAACTGATCACAGGAGTTGCAATCTTCTCCTGAACTCCAGGCCAAGAAACACATGACAAAGGTATGACAATTCTTTATCAGTGTATACTACCAATTGATCAAATTTTTAGAAGAGGAAGTCTGACAAAGACAGTACGCCCAGAATGACCTTAAAAATTCAAAGAAATAATGATACATTACAAACATTCTGCAAATGTTCAACAAATAAAAACAAACTTTGTATTTTTCATTTTCTTCCATTTATTAATAATAATTTTTTTATGTTTTAAAGACCTTTTTTTCGTGAAAATGCATCTATGAGCCTATTGTGTATGTAAGTATTTGAGGTGATAACTGGGTGACTTTTAAACAATTTTTAATATATTAAAAATAATTTTACTCTCTTGTAAACAGACATGTCTTTGACATCCTCCTGATCCGTTCGCCAAAAACGTTTCAGGAAAACATGCAGCTCATCGGAAACCAACGAAGACTCCCAGATGAAGACCAAAGCCAGGTATTTATTGAGTGTTGCAGCAAAAATAACATGACTTAGAGCTAAAGTCGAGGACTTCTCATTATTACATCCTTTCAATGGCGCATTTACGAGTCGCGACATCACAGTGAACATTCTTGAGAGGGCTCTTTATTCACAGACTGTCACAAGGCACCTGACAAACGCACCCAAGACATGCAAAAAGAGAAAAGCGGCTGATCTCACATATGTTGCGCTCAGGGCGGTTTGCAAGGCTTGGAAGGAGATTGGTATCAACTACTCTTCCATTCTAATTTCGCTGACATTAAGAAGTCGATACATTCGTTCTCAGGCCACATCACTACAAGACATCATTTCCACCACTAGTGACACTTTTATTGCGTCATGTGGATCCTTCATCAGACGACAATGCAGCAATACAATGGGCAGCACTGAATGGACAAACAGAAATCGTCAGATTGCTGCTGCAGGACGAACGAGTAGATCCGTCAGCACCTCTTAATTCTAACTGGGCATTGTTGGTCGCTGCAGAAAGCGGGCACATAGAGATTGTGCGGATGCTCATGCGAGATAGCCGGGTCGATCCTTCTGTGCCAAACAACATGCCGGTGTTTAGAGCATATGAAAAAGGACACATGGACGTGGTGAGATTGCTGATGCGAGACGAACGTGTGGGGTGGCATGTAGATCGTTGGTCTCCACTGAGATTTCTACCAAAGAGAAGATGCGTAATCATCTGATGTATTAAAAATGTGTATCATGATCTGTTTCTCATTTCTGGGGTCGTGAAAGAAAGCATTGTACGATAATGCAATATTAAGGCACATTTATTGGTCAAGCTTTGAGATCTTGCACTGCCTGATTTTGTCTATTAAAATTTGTATGATAAATTGGACTTTTGTCACCTGATGGACTTTCTCTAATGTGTCAATCAAATGATGCAGATCCTCTCTGGGAAGCTCTAAAATGACCTGAAGACATCGATCAATAAAATGTGAATCAATGGAGATCATCTTTTCACGACCACAAAAAGTTTAAAGACAGAAGAGTGTGTCTTCGCGAAACAAAAATCAATTGGGCACTGTGAGTGTCGCTGCAGCAAAGAGTTGCGTCAGTTTCCTCAAATCACGTTAAGATTCTCGGTCATTAGCGTGTTTGTTGCCGCAACCTCCAATACTGCCTGTGACTGCATAATTCCATTTGTTGCACAAAAATGGCACATAATCACTGAAAAAAAGGCACAAAATGTGTACCTCGCTTGGTGACTTTCCATTGTTATTGGCGAGAGAGAGACTCAATAGTGTCATGGGATCTCTTAAAATCGAAATTTTGTCACTTGACATGGTCAGCTGTACAAGTCAACTTTGAAGATCTGGTGGATTTCCCTCCGTGTTTTGATACATTTTATGTTGATGATTCAAGCCATATGAGGAAAGAACCGTTTTTGTTTTTGTGGCAAAATGTTGATTTCTGCTGAGAAGATTCGAAATGCTTCACCTGCACTTTCCAATCAAAATCTCGGAGGTAAGTATCTGCAAACTGGTTGGTCACCGAATTTTGTATACTCTTGGCGATGTCCTCTTGTCTTGTTGTCCACACGCTGATGATGGCCATACCCGTCTATATTAATTTAATGGAAGAATTGAGATCGTCAAAGAACCTGTTTCAACGCCTCTCCTTTTATGAATTCACCTGATTGTAACAGAGCGACGACCTACTTCTTTCAGTTCCATAGGGAATTAATACAAATCACCTGTTCCTTGTTTAAAGAACTGCCCACGACTTGACGAAAGAAACTGACGGAAGCATTCTTCACAGCATCTACATTTTGATCAGGGTACCGCAGCCGCCACGCGATCAATCCGCCCGCCATCTCATCGACGACCTCATGTAAAAACTAAAACGATCAGATGTTTCCAACCTACTCCAGTACCTTTTCGGCGTCTGGCAGTGTCACAAGCCCCTCCATTTTTTGAGTATGAGTGGCAATTTTGTCTGGTTGTTTTGCGGAGTTTGTTCATTTTGTCACAAACACATCCCACATTTTTTAACGATGGAAAATGAACAAACAGGGAAGAAACAAAGAGCTCTTTCTGTGGTTGGAACTTGGCTGAAACAGATCACTACCTATTCAGAACATGCAGTGCAGAAAATGACGAAGCCGTTGCAAGACCACCGCAATCTTGAAGGTTTTAGCACTCCAATACAAGGATTCTGACAATTCCACAGAAGCTTCTGAAGAGTTCATACATCAATCCAAAAAGCGGAAATTTAGCATTGATGGGGTGCGATTCGATCGATACTCTAAAAATTCATGATCTTGCAGGAAGGAGAAGATTTGCCAGCGCTGAGTGTGCCACCTAGAAAACAACCCGCGATGTTGTCTGGTGTTCAACTGACGCCCCAACAATTAGTTGAATACAGTTGGATGGTGAGCATGTACGAGAATGAATTTAACGGGATTATAGAGGTAGTTATTTACTTGATTCGATCTATAAGATGAATTAATGGTGCGTTGTATATAAAAAATAAAATTTAAAATATTAATAAAAACATTGAAAAAATATTTTTTGTGGCAAAGCCAACAAAAAAAATGAATTATAAAAAGTGCAGAAGAAAATAATTCCACCAAAAACTGACGCTGCGCAGATGGGCTCAGAGAAAATTCTCTCATGTGTTGCGACCATGGCCCATCTCTTTGAAAACGCCGTCCGGGGTCCTTTTCTAATCGTCACAACTCCATCTCGCTACGGCTATTGGAAGCGTGAATTCACCCGACACACCCCAAAGATATCTCAGATGATTTATTCTGGGTTCGAGATCGAGAAGAAGAATCTGAAGAGGCGAAATGCGATTGTGCCGAATGTGATCATCACATCACATAAGGTGTTGGAAGAGGATAAGACCCTCACCTTTATGCATTTTGGGGTAAGATATTACAAAAGATATCTGCGAATCTAGTTGATGTTCTTTATTTCAAATTATAAATAATAATCAAGTAATCAATGCAGTACCTGATCATCGATGATGCTCACATTGAAGAGAATGTAAAGATCCTGAAAGACTACAAAATATCCAGTCGTGTTTTTCTCCTTGAGCAGATATCAGAAGAGGACACAAAGCTGGTCTTACTTCTTCTCGGCTCAATCAGCGGTAGGTCTTCTGACGGAAAGAGTAAGATTTTGTCAATGCATTTTCGTGCCGTAAAGAATGCGTTTACAAAATCGTGAATCATTGTGATGACAGATTGCAGAATCAGGCCCAGTTTTTGACACAGCTACCCTACTACAGATGTGAGGCCAGCATCTTCATTTTAGATTTCTGACGGTGCAGTTTGGACGGGATCGAGGACATCATCTCTGAGGATGAGAGGAAAAGCATTAACAAGAGGTTGATGTCCATCATAAGGCCTTTTATATGCCCGAAGGAAGATAGTCAAGAGAAGGAGGGAGGTATGTACAAATCCGAACAACAAAGATGCGACGAATAGATTAGTTGTATTCAGAACAAATTTATAACTATCTCAGTCGATACAAATGCCACAGAAAATCAGCAAGAGATGTAATTATTTCCTCATTGTAATAAACCACCTGGAATCGTTGTAAAAAACGGGCTGTTGTCAAATCACAAACTATTAAAATCAAGACCGGTCTATTTTATTGTCAATAATGTGAATTAAATAAACCTGAATTATAATTACACTCATTTATCAAAAATTTCGTTGACAAAGTGGCGAACTTTTGTCATGTCTTCGCATTGTAGTTGTTCCTGACCCGTGCACACCAGAGGTGTGACGGCATACCCAGCTCTCAACAGCATAACAGATGCGGCCTCTACTGTGGATGGTTTATTCGCTTGATAGCACAGTATCGGCGTACTTCTATGAACATTTTCACTCTGGTTTGCGTCAGTAAAAAAAGCAGGAGATTTTGCACCTGAAAGATTCCGTACTGGCTCTGTGGTAAATGCCCGCTTATTGAAATAATCCCGCCTATTTTGGTCTTTAATTGTACAAGAGTGTAGAGGGATAGTACAGCTCCTGGGTTTCTTTAAAACAGTTTCATTTGAACCGCCGACCTTGCGAAAAACCTCCTAAGATGATTTGTTGTGGCGGTGTGCCGTCTTTGACCTCTCTGATTATGAGATCCTCTACTGAGATGGTCCATCAGTCATGATCGGACGTTCATATACTTACAGTACATTCTGCTCTCCTCAAGTGACTCTTCGTCAAGTGTGATTTCGTGAGGAGAATGTACAGAGTGGCTGAACCATTGTTCAAATGTCCTCGGGGATGTGGTAGGCAAGATGACTTTGAACTGAAATCCATCATCCTCTGATAACTTGAACCACTCATTGTACCATCCTCCAAAGGCAGTGTCTCCCTGTTCACTTAGTCAATATGCACGTTGTGGCTTCTCAACACTCAAAAATACAATCAATACGAGAGCCGTTACGTACCAGCCCATGCAGAAAGATGACAGTGCCTTTCGATCTCTTCATTGCGGGGATGATGATCTTTGGCCGGCTCATCACGAAACGGATAACGCGAAATGATCAAGGAAGGAGGGTGACCGTGTCTCACAACAGAAATATTGAGGAAATTTCCAGCTTCTGTCATTCCTAGACACTGATCTTTTATCTGACGCATCGGGTCGAGATCTCTCCGAAATTTGGCTGAGATCCCGCAGAAAACTCAGGATTACGCTTTTGAACACGAACCAACGTCTCTATACGGGAAATATGCATGATGCGTTTCCTGGGATGCAATTAGAGGAGCCGGAATTTCGGGGTTTGTGGGGACACAGCCGCTCAAAAAATTGCAAGAGGTGAGAACGATTCTTGGAGATGATGCAACAAAATGAAGATGATCAAGCCACGACTTTATACTCTTCCGCGACTTCTTCGCAAAAACGAGTCCAGAGTTTCTCGAATTTGGCTCTGGCCTCCACTTTTTCGGCTTCGCTCATCAGACTCCATTCTATACTGCTTCTTGCGAGCTGTCCAGCACCCAACAATCCGGTGGAGTCGCTCGCGATCAACACCTATCAAGTGTGAGATTCTCTTTTGCTTTTACACCAAGTGTAGACGATGGAATGGTCGTACAAATCGTTCTAAAAATAGAATCACCTGAAAGTAGTCAAAACTCAACCCCGAGTTTGTGAAGATCGAGGGGTCGTCAGAGTTGAGACACACCGGTGTGTCGTTCGACAGCAACACCGGTAGAGGGTGCGTCAATATCCCCGAAGTGAGCCTCAACAGCTCGTTACTGATGGGGCAACATTCTACCGCGATTCCTCTCTCTTTGCAGAGTCTCATCAACAGAGGATGTTTGTAGATGGAATAGGCGTGGCCGATTCTGCGGGTGTTCCACGCGATGGCATCGTACAGGTTGTCGTCGATCTTTTGAGGTCATGAAATTTCGATGAAATTTCGAGAACTGACCTCACCGCCGTCTTCTGAAGTTTCACCGGCATGAAACACGAAGGGAATCTGTTCGTGTCATTCTGACATCATGTGACACCGAAATTCCGTTGAAATTTCACCTGTATGGTCATCTCCCGCTGCTTCTGCACGAACCACATGAGCTGTTCTTCATAGTATCTAAGAGTGTGTCCTTTGTCCTCCTGCCCCACCATGTCAAAGCCACTGATCAGTTCTGGGAACTTTAACTTGAGGTCGAGACAGTCTTGCATCTGTTGCTTCATCGTGTGCCGATCGATGAACCTGATTGTGCAGTAGATAATCTTGAAGCCCCAAAAACTGGAAATTTATTACGTGATTATGATTTGGCTTCGACATCACGGTTGCATACCGCGGTTTTCCACGGTAACAACCGCACTTTACAAGTTTGTGACTGCCACACAATAATATGATACTTGAATATATATTGAAGATTTATATTCTAAGAAATAAAACTCACTTGTCGGTGAGCTTCTTTCGTTGTAAAACATTTCTGAAGCATTGTAACCACCATTCGTGCCCCAAGACATTCTCTCCTATGCGTGTCATCCAAAAATAAATTATTTTCATCACAAAAATCCATGAAAATATTGAGAATGGTATGTCGGTGTAGATCGGCACAAACCTTTGTGATCTGTCATAAAGGGTGGCAGGAAATTAACTCTAAATTCCTGGTAGAAGATGCCCTCTTCTTGTGCTTTAGAGATGCTCTCCTCTATGTACCGTTCCAGGAACGGGCCGTGATGAGTCATGCCCCCTGCGACCATGAAGCACTTGTTGAATCTGTGAAATTTCAGTGGAATTCCGGTGAATGACCGAGATCTCTCATTGGTTTTTTGTTTGAGATGTCATACCTCTCCCATATCGCGTTAGGAGTGAGATATCTCTTGTAAGCATCTACAACAAATAAATATTATATTGTCATCAATGTATAAGACAGATGTACATCAGGTTGAAGAATGGAAGATGAGACTACTGACCATTTGGAGACAAAGTGAGAGTGGAATACAACCACGCCATCATGCCATAATGAGGTGACCCCTTAACCTGCACACGTCATCAAGAAGTCACACGGACAATGTCCGTACCTTCTCTCTTTCTTCTGGGGCCATGTACAATTTTTGGATGGCTTCTTCACGAAGGTTCTCTGGCATGGTGCGAGAGGCAATGTCTAATGGGAACCAGGAATTAGATACATAATCGGGAGACCAAGGCGAGATCTTGGAAATATCTTCTCCCTTCTTAATTTTTTCACGAAGCAGAGTGACCTTTTTGTTATTGAGATTCATGATATGGAAGAACAACGATTACTTCTGCCAAGGGCCTCGCACACACGTGTACATCGATATAAAGAGGTGTGTTGAGGAGATCTTCGAACTGGATCAGCGGTGCAGAGGTCGAAATACAGAACAGTGGATCCCCAAATGTCCAAGATAGGAGGGTTGTCGTGGCGACAGAGCCATCGAAATGAAGGTGAAGGAGGCAGCCTTTTGGCATCTTCTTTAAGATCTTGAAGATGGGAGAATCATACATCAGCTCTCTGGCTGTATGAAATTGAGTCCCGGGCATCATTGCGCTAGGAATGGTTCTTTCATCAATCTGGCCCTTCCTCGATTGATTTTCTGCCTGCTGAGAGGAGAGATCTTCAGTTCCCTTATCTTCCCATCTCTCATTTCTATCTTTGGATCTCAATGTTGAGAAGATCTGGTCTGCCTTTTTGTGGATTTCTGAGGCATTTTTGATGGCAGAAGAATCAAAACGGAGAGCACGTTCTTGGACTTTCAGTTCCTCTCTTCTCTGTCTGAAATCCTGTATCGAGCTGATCTGCTCCTTGTGTTTCAACATCCTTGTCACAAACCGATTTGTTCCATCCTCGAAAAATTCTTTGTGAATTACCACTGCAAAATTCGGTTTTAAAAAACCAAATCAAAGTTTTGAAATGAACGATTTGGCGGACAGTATTTTTTGTCTAATATTAGACAAAAAATACTTGGATTTTTGACAGTGTCAAACTCGACCTAGCGGGATAATAATAGAGGGGTCTATTAATAAATCATTTTATTAAATTTATGGTGAGAACGCGAGGAATAGAGCTTCACTGCTCGGAACTTCCGGCGGACATGCAGCCATAGAGATCGACATTTTCAGGTCATTTTCTGACCTTGAAACAAAAATATTTTTATTTGAGAGAATCCTCCAATCGGGAATGTCTGTTTGGACTGATTCCGGAACCGTTTTGGAACTGTCATAAACCTCCGCCATCTTAGACATTCCCCGGGTTTGACACATAGTGACTACGTTCGGTTGTTACCGAGACCTCAGAGCGTTACTTAACGCGTAAACAGGAACCAGTAACAATAGGAAGGTCAACAGCGTTGGAAGCAAATTCTTGCGGATCTTACCGCATAAAGAGATTCAGTTTGCAACAACATCATTCTCTTCTGCTCAACATCAAGAGCAGCACAAGATGAGGGCAGCCCTACTTCTCTCCTTAGTCTTCATCGTATCTATATACGGTGCGTACAGCTGCAAATACGAGACTGACCAGCAGCAGCGGCCTACAACCCCACCAAGAATGAGTCTCCCTTTTGGAAGGTCTTCTGCGACAACCTCTACGGAGGCCGTCTGGACTCCATCGTCTCCCCAGGAACATATTCTGGACACGTCCATAGAGTCTTCGGAGGCTCCAACTTTGGCCCCGGAAACAAGACTCGATCTGCAGTAGAACAATACAATGTGCAATATCATTCTCCATGCACCACCTGCTCGTTAAAGACGGTGAGTCTCTCCATGACAAAACTTTCTGAATTTTCAGATCGACAACAGTAATTACTGGACTCCTGATCTCTATTATAAATGGGAAAACAACACGTACAGCTTGGTGCCCACTGGAGGACTCACAGTCTACTACCTCTCGAGAGGTGAAGAATCTTGTCTACGTTATGCTTCTTCGCAAATGAAAGTTGATGACGTCATCAGGTGGTGCTACCGGTACTCAGAGGACAAACCCCAACTGGCAGCCCATCCCCAAAGGACTTAGAATGTTGGCGGGCAACCCTTTCAGAAGAACTTTCAACAGTTCACTCGTCGCGCATCAGGCCATCAATTACGTATGGTGAGTGCGCCAAGTCTTCTCGTTCTCTACTAACTAGACAGTTTGAACTACAGAGGACAAGGTTTCAGAGAGTCTAACGACTGGAGTGGATTAAAGACAAACACTTGCCCTCAAGGTCTTCGTGCCCAGGTGAAATTTGTCGGAAATCTGTCACTATTTTCTGAACGTTCTTCAGGTGTGGTTCCCTATGTGCTGGGATGGAAAGAATCTGGATTCGCCAGATCACATCTCCCACATGTCATACCCCATCCAGTCTAAAGATAATGGAGATTGTCCCACCACCCACCCCGTGAGAATCCCCGGAGTGTTCTTCGAGCACATCTATTCCGTAGACAAATTCCCACACGGGAATGGAGCCAGTGAGTGGATTTTCCAGATTAAATCGAGATTTTGACGTTTGACAGATAACTTTGTCTGGTCCATGGGAGATAATACCGGTTTTGGACTCCACGGAGATTTTTTGAGCGGTTGGGACGAGAAGGTGACATTCTACAACGCATAAAAATCTAAAAATAACTCTTTGTAGGTGATGGCGGCCGCCATCGCTCATCCCAATTGTTCAAATGAGAATCCACTGATGAATAACGGAAACAACGTCAAGGCTTGCCCCCCTCTTGCTCGTTTTGTTAAAGACGGATCTGAGCCAAAATGCACTGGTTTATCGGTAAGTTAAACAGCCCTCCAATCATTTCACCTGATTCGCTCAGGTACCGGTTCCCCTGACCGAAAACCTTGGCGCCCGCAGGCCCATCAAATTTCTCCCCGGTTGCTATGACTTCAACGGAACTGTCGCAAACTGTGACAAGACACCCCAAGGTTCTGACAATGCTGGAACTTATTTCATCAAGGCCAGCAATGGCAATTTCCTCTCTGCCGTAAAAGACGGAGTCGTCTACGCAAAGGCCACGACTCGCAAGACACTTCAAGAGGTGACGGCTCTTCCGTTCTGTGATTCAAGAGATGGCTTCGGCATAGCCGCAGCACTAAAAATAGACACACAACTGTGCATACAAATAATAAAAACTCACGATACAAAGCTCTGGTCCTTCGGAAACGCCCCCAACGGCCAGGTGACCATGGAGAATCAAGATTCTTACGGTGTCATTTCGCCCCAAAACACCGCTCAGTTGGTCGGCAGGGTGGACTCCTGGGAGTACTGGACCATGGTGGCACTGTCCGGCTCCAACAGATACGCATTCAAGTCCAACCGCACCAACCAGTACCTCACTCTCGAGTCAGACGGCACCCTCTCCTTCAGAGCTGCCACCATATCCACGGCTCAGACATTTGAGCTGGTCAACAACGACGGTGGTTCTATCCCCTCTGACGACGGATTCAATTTGGTGGCACAGAAGCCGGTCGTGTCTCCCTTGGATTGATTGTATCATATAAATTCATCCAATTGATGTTCATTTGAGAGTTGTTTGAGATGTCTTCAGATCGAGTTCGAGATGTCGTATCGAATCGTTGGCATTGTACAGACAAAAACTTTGAAAGTGAAAAAAGGTTGCCTGTGAAAATTATCCAGAAGTGGATTGCTAAAGTCGTGATGAATCATCTGCCTGATCAACAAGATGACACAGTTCATTTGCTTTGAAGTTATTCTGTCACATCATCAGCACCAAATGCATGATTGCACTCATTCGGGCCAAAACTCCGTTACCATAGCGATAGAACCTTTTCTTTCTTTTTTAAAACAATAAATGTAATAAAGATAAATCTACAACAGTTTCGGGTAAAAACGATGGATCATGACAAAGACACCTGCTCGACATTCAAGACGTACGTATCTACTATGATGCCTTTTATCTTATCAAGCGTCCATTTCTCCGTGCATCTCCATGGGCTCGGTCATCTGAGGACCACCTTGTCCTTTTCCTCCCTTCTTGCTTAGTCCAGAGACAATGTCGTCTACTCTTAACAACAAACAGGCCGCCTCGATGGCTGTCTTCAGCGTCTGTGTCTACAAGAAATTTCAGGTGAAATTTCCACATTTCGTGAAATATCAATGATTCTCCATGAAAGATCTCACCTTTACGGAGACAGTTTCCCAGACGCCCAAGTCTTTCATATCAGCGAGCACACCTCTTTCACCGTCAATTCCCCAGGTGCTGTTCTTCTCAGGGTCTTGAGCGTGCTTCGCCTGCATATTCTCAGCGAAATCTCACTGATATTGAAAAATGGTGGAAAATTCACCCTCAGTTCGGTGAGGATTCTGATGACTTTAGCACCGCAGTTCTCGGCCAGAGTTCTGGGAATAACTTCGAGGGCGTTTGCGATGGCTCTGTATGTCCACTGCTGCACTCCTTGTATGCTGTTGCTCTTTCCCAATAAGGCTTGAGATATGGCCATCTCTACGGCACCACCTCCGGGAACCAAACGGGCGTCCAAGAGGACGTTTCTGGCGACGTTCATGGCGTCGAGAAGGTTTCTCTCTGTCTCATTCAAAACGTCCTTGTTAGCACCTCTCAACAAGACGGTGCAAGCCTTTGGCTCTTTGCAGTCCTCGAAAAAGGCAAAGTACCTGACATTGTGTTCAGAAAAATTTTCCTCAGAGATTGGTCAAAACCACTCACTCGTCTCCGATCTTTCTGACCTCGAAAAGTCCACATCCAGTTCCGACATCACTCTCCTTGATCTCATCTGTTCTGTTGACGATGGTCGCGCCGCAAGATCTAGCGATACGGTTGTTGTCTGTCTTTCTGGCTCTTCTGAACGCGGTGATGTTGTTCTTCAAAAAATGGTGCTGGGCGAGATCTTTTTCCCGTCAGGATTGTAAAATAAAACGATAAAGACATACCAGAAACTCCCTTCTCGGTGATGACGATGTCTGGCTTGTGTTTGATGATATCGTTGCAAAGACGGGTGACGTACTCCTCCTCTGTCTTCAAGATTTGGGTCCAGTGCTCCTCAGAGCTGAGCTCGATGGAAAATTGAGACTCAGCCTTCTTGTATTCCAGAGGACAGTCGAGCAGGATGATTCTGGGGTTTTCTATCCTTCTTCTCATTTGAGCGTGGGTGACGTCCTTGTTGATCATGACACCAGAGATGACCTTGCAGTCGTTGATGTCACCACCAGGGATCTTCTCTACTTTAGCGTAGCGCTTGATGTCGATCTCCTTTCTGTCTCCATCTTGTAATGTGACGGCCTGGTGAAGTATGAGGCGTGATCAGAAATAAGAAAGAATTATACTCACCAAGACGGCATCGAGTGCGAGATTGCACATGAGATCAGACCATCTTGAGATGAACTTTGTGCCGATAGAAGATTGAACAATCTTGAGAAGTTCGCTGCGGTTGTTAAGATCCACACGAACGGCAAGTTTGTCTATGGTGGAGAGGGCATCCTCTAAAGCCTTGGTATATCCTCCAATAATGAGTCTGGGATGTGTTCCCTTCTCGATCCAGGTCTCGGCCATGGAGAGAACCTCACCAGCTGTTGATATTTAAAATAAAATAACAATGATCAAAAATGAATCTTACCCAAAATGATAACTGAGGTGGTTCCATCACCAACGTTCTCATCTTGAGCTCTGGAGAGCTCGATCATAGATTTAGCAGCGGGATGATTCACATCAATTTCACGCAGAATGGCGTTACCGTCGTTTGTTAAGACGATACCTCCCATGGCATCGAGAACCATCTTTAACATAGCTCTAGGTCCAAGACATGTTCGCACAACATCAGAAATGGCCTGTATTTGGTGAGTAGAGAAAGAGGAATGAAATGTGATCTCACCTTGCCAGCGGATATATTTCCAAGCTGGGCCTTTCTTCCCTGCTCTCTTTTGGTGTTGGCGTCTGAAAAGAAGTCAGCGACGCCATCCAAATCGAATATGCAATCAGATCAAAGAATTTGAGAGTTGAAAGGTCTTCTAAACATTCTTTGAATGTGTGAAATGGCGTTTTGTGCTTGTTTGGTGCAAATCTGACGTTCTCAAACAGACTGTGATCGTGATCATATTAGTCCTCATACTCACTCAAAACAACAACTGGGAGTCCTTGCATTTTATATATATGTGCTTCCCCTGTTGTGGTCGCCTGATAAATGTAATGATCTTGATTAGATCTGTCTCCCGAAATAACCCATCTCAAAGATATCACACACCGTTGTAGTCCGATGGCATTGGCAACATCTCGCTTGAAAAACTTGTAAAGGTTCAGCCGCCATGTTGTTGACGATACCCTGGATGCCCCGTTTGGCAGGGTCCAGAGGGATCCTAATAAACCAAAACGCACCTCCTGAAAAAGAAATTAACCAACATTTGAATTAATTAATTTTATTCGCAGATAAAAAAGACACCAAAGAAACGAAGAGACCAAAAACACACAAAGTCCAACAGAACAACACTCCACCACAGCACAACCATGGTAACCACTTCTTCAGAAAATCAAAATCGACGAGGTGATCTTAGGTCAGGGACAGGAGGTAGTTTTGAGGGGATTTCCTCGAGGTTCTGAAAATGTAGATCAGAACAGTTCAGCAGATTCACCCGACTGCAAAGTAAAAATCCAAATTAAAATCCTTCGAACGCCAGTTGCATTGAAAAGGTGACGAAATATAAAAACCATATGGTCAGCAGTCGCAATCGCAGCTTCACACCAACTGAAAAAACATGTTTAAGACGACCGACCTCTTTGCGTCTTCAACTTGGTAATGAAGAGATTTTTTGTGCATGTTTCTCTCCTAAGCCACAAATTTTCAAGGACCTCAGCTCAGTGAACACAAGCACATGGCTTTTCGATCGAAGGAAGAAGAAAGCTCCTCTCCTGGACTTCTGAAGCGTAACGTTTGCACGCAAGGCCGAAAGGTGACCTGTCAATATTTTCCGTTTTTTCACATGACACTCCAGAGACGAGAACCAACCAACACGCCTTCATGCAGCATGAGGACAATTCTATTTATTATATGTTGCTTGTTTCATACAACGTTGGCGACAGCTGAAGTCTGTGAGCTCAGCTGCCAAAATGGCGGAAAATGTTTCATCAAGATCGATTCGAACATAACGGTAGGGGTTCCATTTTTCATCATCTGAGCAATATAGACACAACATTGTGGTTGTCCCAGTCTTTGGGAGGGAAATCACTGTGAGATACCTTGGAAGACAGAGGGGATTTGGGCGATGACTGTAATCATTTATCAAATAGGAGGCATAGCTGGTTTCCTCTACTTGGGTCACCGTTGTTGGATCGAATTGATGATTTTCATACGAACCCTTCAAGAAAATGACCTGCGGATGTATAGTGTGGCATCATATTGTCTCATTCTGACATTCTTTGCTTCTATCAGTGAGTAATTCTTCTCACCTGCTGATTATACTTCTTGAAAGAATACTCTTTTGCATAAAATGCTCATCATTTACAGTCCGAATAGTGAGTATCATCGATGTCCATAACATCTGGGGTATCTTTTCTCGTCAGTTTTGGGTGTCCACCTCTGCAGTGGCCACGATATCGTGGATTAGTTCAGGATATGGTGTCTGTTTATATTGGTGAGCCTTACACATCGAACTTAAGCCTTGAAAAGAGTTTCTGTTCTGAAGAGATCAGGATGGAGTTGTGCTGCTTCGCAGAGATACAAAAAGAGACCAATTTCGTGAAGAAGATGAGACCACTACTGTACCTCCTTCTGGCGCTGTGCTGGATCATACTGCTGCCAATCGGATTTCTTCAGGCCAATGCAGGAAATGTGGTGGCCGATGTCATTCGCTACATCGCTGTCCAAACTTTCTTCTTTGGCTTTGTGATTCTAAGCTTAGTCTACGGCATGAAAATCCGTTCTGATCTCAAAGGAATGAAGTCTCCGATGACCATCTCACTACGGCACAGGGTGAGCCATTTGAATTTAGTTCGCAAGGTTTTGGCGGGAAATGACAGTGGACAGATCACGGTGTACATTGTCACGATCACTGCCGTCATCTTAACGAGTGTCTTTATTCATGTGGCCTTGATCAAAGGTGCAGCTTACCACAAATGGGCCTTCCTCGGTGCTCATACATTAATGAGAGGTGACTCCTGCATCTTTTTATAAAAACTGAAGGTTGTAGTGTTAGAGTTTATCCTCACATACAGCTGGATCCACTTGTTCAGCCGGGAGCCCGAACCCCCAAAAGACAAAGACTGTTCGGCACATACGATTGAGCCTTCTTATGTGTCGACATGTGACTCTGTGCTGGGAGATTCTTACGAAGAAAAAGAAGTTGTAGATCTTGGAGATTGACGAATTTTCGGTGAGATTTCTAGAGATCTTTGTACAGATCTTCATATGACATCTCGTTCTGAATCATGACAGGAAATGGATGAGTATTTGTTTCTCTCGCAAAGAGAAGGTCACGCCCGCATGACTCGAAATAAAATGTGTAGATGCAAAACACGGTACACTCACGTTTATATCTATTATTGACAATGCATCTGTCTTGCTGTTTATGTCCTGTCTTTTTTTTTGCAATGGAGTCTGATGACGGGCTGTCGATCACAGGTTGTGGTACACAGTCAGAAATAAAATCTAAAGAAATTGATCCATCCTTGTTCACATTTGAACCCACGCACAACATCCTCCAGCCTTCTTGTGGTCGTACTCAGGGATAAAGACGATGACATCTTCATCTTCCCAGTCCTTTTCCAAGTCTCTGACCCGGCAACGTTGTCTCTTGTGTGAATCTTGCTTGTTCAACTTGTTGCTGCTGTGGCTGTTGTGGTGCTTCCAGAGGGCGTGTCGGCTTCCTTTATGTCCAGAGGTTCTTGACATGCTCTGTGTTCTCTTCTCTTCTGTCGTCTGATTGGTTGGTGTTTGGTGTGATGATTGGAGAGTCTTGAGGCTTCTTTGCTCGATTGATTTGTCTTGTCGTGTCCCGCACAAGCAATTCCGGAAGTTGTTGTCGTTCTTGGTTGGGAATTTCGTTTTTTTGTTTTTTTCCTTGGATTTATTGTCAATTAGAAATTCTCAACCGCCAGAATTCGAAATTTCAAATTTTATAAAATTGGAAATCAAAATTTGTATTTTTCCGGATCAGATCATAACGAAAATGGTCTCTGCCGTGAAGCTCTATCTTGCCGCATATAACGCCGCCCAGTTTGCAGGATGGTGAGACCTCCTCTCTATAGAAATCAAGATCTGATTGATTAGGGGTTTTGTTCTTTTCAAGATCGGTGAACATTTTGCAAACGGAGGAGATTCAAAGACTCTTTACCCGGAGATTGCTACACCTCTTAATGTCTTCCAAGGTGCTGCTCTTCTTGAGGTATTTCGATCAGAGACACTGGCGTTTAGTAATTTTCTGAGGTTCTGCACTCCCTTCTTGGATTAGTGAGCAGTCCTCTTCTCACAACAGCCATTCAGATCGCATCCAGACTCTTATTGGTCGCTGTTGCCTACTCTTCTCCTGCGGTGAGCAGCCATCAATTACAACAAATTCACATTATCTAAGGCACAAGTGAGCCCATTCTTTGCTCTCATGGCAACCAGTTGGTCTATCACTGAGGTATTGCCTCATCATTCCCTCATTCTAAATTTCATGATTTCAGGTTGTCCGTTACCTCTTCTACGTTTTGGAAATATTTAAGGCAGTACCAAGATTCTTATTGTGGCTCAGATACAGTCTCTTTTTGGGTCTGTACCCCAGTGGTGTTGCCGGAGAGGTAATGTTTGCATCATTGTGAGAGTTGCTGCGACAGAACAGAGTCTAAGATTCACTCCATAAAATAACCACAGATGAACACATTCATTGCCTCATCTGATTGTGTCAGGTTGGCACTCTTTACAATGCCCTCCCCGCTTTCCAGAGTGGACTTTGGGCTACCCCCTACTTCAGCTTCTATCCAGTCGCCATCGGTATCCTCATCACTTACTTACCAGGTCTGCCCTTCATGTATTCCCACATGGTCAGACAGAGAAACAAAAAGTTGGGACCTGCCACCCACACCAAGGCAAAGAGGAAGTGATCATAAATCATCTTGGCATCAGAATGTATATGACATGAATGATCACGAATCATTCGCTTTCCGTTTAGAAAAGATTTTTCAAAACTTTTCAAAAAAGATTTTATGCCGTTTCGATTTTTTTGAATTTGAATTTGTTTCCGGAATCGCCGAGCCTCTTGACCCTGTTGGCTTCATATTCTGTGTAATTCCCCTCGAAGAAATGGACGTAACCTTGTCCCTCGAACGCCATGATATGCGTGCACATTCTGCGGAAATTTCACGAAAATTCAAAGAAAAAGAATGGAGGAATACCTGTCTAAGAACCATCTGTCGTGACTGATGATGACAGCTGATCCTGGGAACTCATTCAGAGCTTCCTCCAAACTTCTGAGCACCTGTAACAAGATTAATGGACCACTTTCAGAACGAAAACTCTCAGCGTCGACGATTGAAATGTCGACACTCACGTCTACATCGAGGTCGTTTGTGGGCTCATCCAATAATATGACATTGCACCCCCTCTTCAACATTTTGGCAAGTTGTAGACGGTTACGCTCACCCCCACTCAGTGACCCAACATAATTATTCTGTGATGTTCCTCTAAAATTAAACTGCAGAAAAATGAGTTTTTTTTCAGAATTTTTCAACATAAATTTTTATGAGAAAAATATGTATACTTTGAAATAAATGACTTACAGTGGCTAAGTAAGACCTCATGTTGATCACTTTACCGTTCACCTCGAATTGATCTTGTCCTTCGGCAATCTGTGCGATATTCAAAATTTGAAACGGACGAATTCCCTCCAGATCGCGTTTCAAAATGTGGACTGACCTCTTCGTAAATTGAGTTGTTGCCGTTGAGTTGTTCAGCTCTGATTTGGGCCACGTGCGCCATTCTAACCTGCCAATATTACGATTGTTGGAAAGTAATCTCTCCTCATCTACAACACTGTAGTGGCGCAGCCAAAACAAATAGTCTCAAAAGAAATGTATCTCATAATGTGTTTGTTTTTTTATTTGTAAAAGATAAATGTGAAAATCATTTGTGGTGCTCTACCGGCACCACATATCACTATGACGGTGCTCAGAATATCACATCTCATTTTGTATTTCAAAAGGCGTGGTGACAATCTACAACGATGTAAACTTACTGTGGAACCGATGCGAAGGTTGCCCTGGTCGGGGGATTCCGACCCGACAATACAGTTGAAGAGAGTACTTTTTCCGGTTCCGTTAGACCCGATAATTCCCACGATACCTTAACGCGTCATTCACGGTAAGTAACGATTCATTTCACCTCCAGGAGGGATTTTGAAATTTAAGTCCCTGATAAAGTTAGAGATTTTTGGAGGACTACAACGAGACATTCTCACTTGAATAAAACCTTTCCGTTGTGACTTTTCGACAGATTTTCGCCCTCAATCACGATACCTCCGAGTCGTGGTCCGGGTTTTATTACAACGTTACCTTGGTCAGTCAATTTTGTAACTCCAGTTCTACAACAGCACTTTCATTTGAAATATTTGTCAGCATTTTGCAAGAAAAACACCAATGTCGTTTCGGGGATTTAAAAAATGGAATTAGATCAATATATAAAAAAGATGGTCGGTGGGAGTACCTGAAGTGCTGTAGGATTTTCCCTTGTGTACTTCATCCTGCAATCTCTCAAAGGCAGCAATTCTATTCTTGCTCTTTCCTTGCCTAGCTTTGGGTGTCGCTTTGATCCATTCTAATTCTTTTTGTAAAATCTAAAATAATTAATTTTTATTGAAATAATCCTAAAAATAGATTTCGAAAATCACCTTCGATTTCTCGACATCAGCTTTCTGCTCAAGAGCAAGTCGTCTTTCTTTGTTGATGAGCCAAGCAGTGTAGTTTCCTGTAAAAAATGAACCTCTACAACATTGTAGAAATACACAATTGACGTTGTTACATTATTTTGAGATATTTTGACAAATATAAAAATTGCCAAAACTTGATGCAGGCGCAATGGCGAAAAATCTCGAATGAAAATGTAATTTTCTGACCTTTAAAGGGGATAGCTTGCCCTCTATCTATCTCAACAATCCAAGAGGCAACACGGTCCAAGAAGTACCGGTCGTGAGTAATCGCCATGACAGTCCCTTTATATTCATTAAGATACCTGTCTCATATCATTATTCGCGTTGTAGACGGCCTTTCTGCCAAACAATCTGAACTGCCAAGAAAATGGTGTTGGTCTGAGAAGTAAAAAGTGTTCGTCACGAGGGCTTCCCAAGTGGTCTCCCACCTTAGTACTGGCCTCGCTCAGACACTCTTGAC
>MZNV01000426.1:0-10906 GCA_002081555.1 Protostelium mycophagum | reverse complement strand
AAATTATATAAATAAATACAAACTTCGCATTTTTTATTTTTTTCCATTTATTAATTATTATTTTTTTACGTTTTGAAGACCTTTTCTCCAGAAAAGACCCTTTTTTGGAATTTTTGGATATCATGGACACGGTCAGAACACAGCCACTTGTCAATTAGAGAGGTTTACAGCACAGGACACCAGCTATAGTAACAGTCAAATGTTGACTCTGCAACAAAGTTGAGGAGACAGTTTGCCATATACTTTCTGGGGGTTTGTGATTCTACACGAGGATTCTTTTATCGCTCACTCTTCTCAATACAAACAAGGTGAAATCTCCTTGAAATTTCATAAAAATACATTATGACGTCATCACCAGACCGAAACTTTCGTTGAAAGTTTCATTATGCCAGATGATTAATAGTTAAAGAAGCCTGTTATCTCGATTCACAAGATATTTATTAACCTTGATTTTTTGGACAGTGCAAAGTCGATGTCAAAGACGTCGAGAGGCAATGATTCGTTGATGACTCGTCTAAACATCACAGGATGAGACATCACCAGTCACGTGACAAGCTGGGATCCGTCATGTTGACATCAATTAAAACTGTCGACATTGAACCAGGTTTTGTCCTGTCCCTCGTGGTCGACATTCCCGAGCTTCAAGCCCGGAAAAGCGTCCGAAATTCAAAGATTTTGCAGCGCGTCATCATTCTTCAGGCATCTGTGACAACAGCAGAAGACACTCCAATCTTTATAGGTTCTGAACGACTTTGGACGTCAACAGAACTAACCCCTGATACATCAAGACGACTTGTAGAAGTAATACACAATGACATCCCTCAGAAGAAGCTCTCGTCTCTCCGGAAAAACAGAAGAATTGATGTCTTTGGGTCAGTGACAAATCATATTTGATGAGATCTAATGTCACAAAATATTTCTGGGAATCGCGTGACTCATTCTTGTATCAGATAACGAGGGGACAAGGAAGATGAAGAGGACTTCTTCCAACATATCCGTAACAGGCCTGAGAGGTTCAGACAATATTACTGTGAGATCAATCATCAATCATTCCATCTCTTACCGAAGCAGGATGTTGACAACTTGAAGAAGTTTCCTTCTGAAGAATCACCACAGAGTTCAGAGAGGGACCACAGTTCCATCAAAAATTCAGGTAGAATGATGAATTTAATCACCGATTATGGTTAGGAATTAGAGAGCCAGAAGAGAGCTCGTCAGACTCTGAGAAGAGTGGCATGGATGAAGACGAAGAACGTGATAACAGGTGGGACCATCTCTTAAGCCTGAATCATACAAACACTGTCGTATTGAGACACATCATCTGTTACGATGTCATCTTCTCTGCAGTTCACCTTCACTTCTAATTTTTGGGTAGTTCCAGCAGTCAGCCCAAAGAGACAATACCCGGTGCTAATTTTAGCCCCAGAAAGACCTCCCTCCCCTCTACCCCCATCGGCTCCACCCTGCAGGCCCGTACTACAACTGTAATAAATGTCGAAGACATGCAGAGCGACGAACAATCACATGTACGCAAACTGGAATATTCCAGGTGAGCTATTTCCCGCCATTTTTATTTTGATGAAACTCATCGTCGACAGTGATGAGCCACGTGACCAGACGGCACAAATAAATGAGCCGTCAAGTCCTGCTGAAATAAGCAGTGCATATGAATCCACAGAAGAACCACCCAAGGCACAAACTATTGAGACACCGGTGAGTCACGTCTATTGACGCGAACCAACACGGTATCTACCGCGATCGTAATGACACCATCAGATCACAGAGAACAAGATCACCACGATCGAGCTCAGCGATGATGATCTGGTCTTTGCCACCAAAGTCACGAGAGCTGTTAAGACATCGCAAGTGTCACCTAAGAAAGTGACAAAGGCGGTCAAGTCGAGCGCGACACCGAAAAAAAAAACGAAGGCAGATGAAACTAAAGAGGAGAAGAAAGAGAGGCTCAGGAAGACAGAAGAGGAAATCAAGGTGGGTCTGACACCTAGTGACGTCACCATGACTTGATGACGTCACCATGACTTGATGACACCATGATACTTGATGACGTCACCATGACACTCGATGACGTCACCATGACCGTATTGACCTGTACAGAAACGAAGAAAAGCGCGGGAAGCTGAGAAGGGGGGAAAAGGCAAGGAGCCCGACAGTGATGAAGAAGTTTTCCAGAAATCCGAGAAAAAAATAAAAGAAGAAAAGCCGAAAAAATTGACCGCAAAAGCGAAAAAGGAATTGGAAAAACAAAAAGAAAAGGAGCGCAAGGAATTCGAAGCCAAGGAAAATTCCAAGAAATCTGGAAAAGAAGAGGTGACAGGTGTCACGTGTCAACGTCATTCTGACGTTTTTGACAGGTCATGCTGAAGGTTACGCCCAGAAAGAGGAAGACCCCCACTAAAAAAGAAATGATCAAGAAGAAAATGAAAACAGACGATTCTTCAAGTGACGGAGAGAATAACAACAACAACGAAGGTGAACGCGTTGTAGATCCGTCTCATTTTTTTGAAACGTTGTAGATGAGAACTACATACATAACCCCACTGGGTTGGCACACGGTGGAAGGAGGAAGAAAACATGGGAGGACCAGGCTAGGTCTGTAAAAATAGATACATTTCTGACAAAGTCTGATCTAAAAATAGATTCGCTCGCCTCGACTTTTCCAAGAAAAAGGAGGCTGACCCCAAACTGACTTCTATTTTTGCATCACCCTTCGCTATGATGTCAGAGAACCAATCCACAAACAATGAGACAACCATCACACCCACCAAGAAGAAGGGAAGAGTGCAGAACAAAACCAAAGTACGTAAACCGAAATCTCCACGAAATTTCACCGACTTTTCGCAGATCCCGGCCATTGTAGATAGCTTACAGACGATGTGTCTCAAATTATTGGTCAAGTATATAGATTGCGTGGAGAGCTTTGGACTTTTGCCGCCAGTTCTACAGGACCAGATGTGCGCTCTGTTGGCAAGGCACAGCAAATTCACTCCTGACGTACTTGATCTATTTTTAGAACCAGATATGTCCGTACTTCACCTCAGCAATTGTTCCGGTGAGATTCCCAGAGATCTCGTTGAAATTTCGACTGAAAAATGTACAGAACTAGACCCGAAGACCTTGTCGACAGTCGCACATTGTCGACAGCTGGAAAAATTGACTATTGCGGGATGTGGAAAATTAACAAACGAAGCGCTGGATATTATCTCGGACCACTGCAAGATGATTAAAGAGATCCGCTTAGACGGTTGTTACCGTATCGGTGACTCGTCATTAACGCACTTGGTGCAGACGCATCCCAATTTAGAAGGACTGTCTCTTGGCTGGATCGAAAAGTTTACCCACTCATTTACAGAGGTTGCGGATTTGTTTTTTTAATTTAAGTTTCTAATTGTGAAAAAATGTCTTTCATGTTTGCGGTTTGTAAATGCGTGCGTTTTATTGACATGTGACAGGCCCTGGGAAGCGCTTGTACGGGACTGAAGCATCTGTCACTTGTACAATGCGTAAATGTCAATGATGTCACACTGACACCCCTGTCATTCTTGACCAAATTGGAGAGTATCACATTGGAAGGAATTACACAGGTGATTATTTATTTTTAATACAAGAATTATTTTGTCTCGTTATAGATTGACAAAAGTCACTCATTTTGGTCGAGTCAAAATGCCACAAGTTGTTATGTGACGATATGTCAAACCATCTCCTGTTAAGATCTGACAGATCTGACAGATTACCGATTCAGGAATGGCGAGTGTCATCCTTGCATCTAAAGAGAGCATGAAACGCATCAACATTGTGCGATGTGATCAGATCACTGCGGCAGGAGTTGTAGATGTGGTCACACAATGCCCGAAATTAACACATCTCAACGTAGAAGATATCGCAGATTTTGAAGATGCGAATCTGCTCAAGGTATGTCGTCGACATATCTTGTCGACATTAACACCGTTGTAGATTGCGGCAGAGTGCAACTGCCTCGAGAGCTTCAGAATCTGGGGTGCTCAGAATTTCACGGAAATTTCAGTGACAGAACTTGTGCAGAAAAATCCGCGGTTAACAAAGGTCGCCATCTGCAAAAATCCAAACGTGGGCATAAATTTCATTCAGGAGATGTGCAAGTACGTAAACCCCCGAGCGTCTACAACGCGTCATACTGAACTATTTATAGATCGTGTCCGAATGTACAAGAACTGGACCTATCTTGGTCTCGAATGGCAGATGATTTTGTGGTGGAGCATATTCTGCTAAAGCTAAATCGTCTAAGAAGGGTGGTTCTGTGGGGTTGCTTCCGAGTTACCGACTTGGCCGTGAAGGTATCTTTAGACCTGAAAGAATGAAATTTGTGAAGGAAAGACGAGTGTGGATGTTCTGATTATTGTGCAGGTGATGCTGAAGCACGGAGTGGAGGTGATAGGAAAGGACCAATTCGCGCTGTTGTAGACGAAGCGTCACAAATAAATAATTATTAGAGTTTTATTGCCCGAAGATCGGTGTGAAGTCCACCTTCATCTTTGTTTCCCATGAAGCATCACCTTTCCAGCATTATTTGGGTGAAAAACCACAGTGTGGGAGTGTCGCGAGCTCTTCGGATCGCCACAAACTCCCGATCTGGCCAAATTATTGGATGTGTACACGTCAGAGTGACACATTTTACATCCTGAATGTCCGGCAAAAGTGCCATTCTTCCCAGGGACGCCGCAACGAAAAAATTAACCGAAAAAATTTATTTGGAAAACAAAAAAAATTTGGCCAATTTTAGGTGTTGGAACATTTTTCACGGTAACAACCGCGGTAGTACTTACGTTTATCTTTCATCACAAAATTTCCCAGGGTCCCATTTTCTCCGAAAATGAGAAAAGAAATCTCCGCTTTCGTTGGAAATGAACTTCGACAGCAGTTCACATTATTTAGAAGAAACATGGAGGCAATCGAAGACACTGCATACACTTTGGATCTCAGCATATTCGAGCAAGAGTAAGTCGACAGAAAAGAAACCAAAATTAAGAGTCTACAGCTGGTTTTTCCCGGACCTACTGATGGAGGGTGCTGAGAGGGCGATCTGTGGAATGAATGATGGCACTTTCGTTGTTCGATACAGTGGCACATGCAACGATGGCTACGCCGTAACCGTCAACATCTGTAAGAGAGCGCGTAAGTGATGCACTCAGCTTCTTTGCATTCTGATTCATCGAAGGTCATTTTCGAATCAGACAAGCAGGAGAAGGTTTTGTTATCGCAACAGGATATGGAAATTTATATGGGGTCAGCTTATGTGATTTGGTCCAGAAATGCACCCAAAGATTCCATCTGCAGACGAAAGATGGGCATAAACAAAAGCTGGTACAACCCCCACCAAAACTGATAGACGAACTCTCATACTGTACATAAAGGAGTTACGTGCGTGATGATGCCGACGACCAGGAGCTGGACGCGATGAGATGCGAAAACGCATCTTCCACAAGCGAAAACATTGAGGATGTGCAGTGCAATAAAAATGGATCTGTATAATGTCTTTATAATCATCAGAAATCGAAGAGTAAGACAACACTTGCAAACCCATAAACACAAGGATTATGTTTAATTATTTAGCACCCAGTGTTGATGATGAACGGCGATGGAGCATGGATCAACCGCAAAAAGAGTCCAGAAAAACAACGAAAAGAAAATTTATTTAAGGTCGTGCCCTTCAAGAGGAGAAATGCTCTTGCTCACCAGTGTTTGCAGGCGTACCTAAGCTGTGAATTCCAAGTGAAATTTCATCATCTCACCTTTGATGGAGAATCAGGTATCTTTGGCAACAGCGAGTCCTTGATAACTTGCACGATCTGTCATATCGTGTCAATCAGATGTCAGATTTTCAAGGATGAAAAAGGGCGGGAACTGTACAAACATGGAAATAAATTGACCTTAAATAAATTTTTTTGTCGTAATACAGACATTGAAACAGTATTTGGACAAGTCTTTGTTGTTTGTTCCTTATCATCAAGATGTGAAATCCTCACTTTTGAAAACTGTTTTCCATACTTTGTTTGCATCCTATTTCCGGCAACAGACAGAAACACCGCCATGATCTACAACGTGTCAGCATCACATCATATGTTCAATCAATCGCATTGAGTCATCATGATGATGCCATCTCACCTCTGCCGTGTGTTTTTCAGGCTCCAAGTTTGCAATTCTGGCTAACCACGTCCATGCCATGGCCAAACCGAAAGGATTATTAACCCCCCTCATTTCGAACTGCGCAATCGCCGCGAATAGGGCGACCTGTCAGAGGTGTCAAAAGTGTCAAGATGACGTGTATAGATCTACCTGACCCGTCATTCTTTGTCTGTATTTATCTTCTGTTTCGAAAATGTTGCTGTCTGCAGATGTCTTCTTGTAGCCGGCAGCCTCATAATAGCTCGCGTCCGCTGAGATATCTCAGCCCAAAAAGAAGATGTCTTAGTTGTACAGTGATTTTTCATGATAAGCTATATAAATATTCTTCGCTGCAAAAAGCGAATTTATGTTTCTGAATTGGATTCTGCATTACAGGACGATATCATTGTAGAATGGCCTGACTTACGTATTCCGTTGTGCCTGACATACTTTGGGACATTGTAGGGGCACCCAGCTTGTGCATAAGCGAGGAAAATGTCTTTAAAGTCTGGAATTTTGTTTGCAATCATGACTACAACTGCCGCAAAACCAAAACAAGAAGACACGTGCGCCGAAATCTGTACACCCGTTTGTTCCTGGAACGGGTCATCTTCGACCGGAAAATTCGTGGAAACTTTACTCACCAGAACCTTTGTACAGAGGAGGTGTTGACAGTAGGCGAGTTGTAGTGGTGTGTTTTTTACGCTTTCCAACACGGCTAAAAGTTCTGCAGCCTGTCATTTTGTCAAATATTTTTCTCCATTTCTACAACGAGAAATGGTTCCCAAAATACAAAATAATTAAGTATCTACAACGCTGTAAACCACCTTTTGCTTGACTTGATCTATTGAATTGGATATCTGAGATATGGGCTTGTTGATTTTCACAAAAAAATTCGCTTTCAGGTCCGGGATCGAACCCGAGGCCTGTTGTGCTTCGGTGCGAATCTTCTGGTGAATTTGCGCGAGTCTTGCGGAGTTTTCGTCGACAGTTGAGATCGTTGTAGTGGGGGTTGTAGATATAGGGAGGGGGGAGGGGAGGGGTACTGTACTTCCGATGACTGTTGTAGATTGCAATCCGCCTGACAATTGTTACTGTTTTGGGGAGGGGAGGGGTACTGTACTTCCGATGACTGTTGTAGATTGCAATCCGCCTGACAATTGTTACTGTTTTCTTTTTTTAAATCACAGTGAAGAGACTCTTTGACAATCTACAACGATGTAGATACCTAATGTCTCTGCAGCCTTCTGTTCTTTTTCCACTTTTTCTTTTTCTGCCTTCTCTTTCTCTTTTTTCTCTATTTCTTCTTTTTCTTTTTTTTCTTTTTCTTTTTCTTCTTTTTCTTCTTTTTCTTTTTTTTCTTTTTCTTTTTTCTCTTCTTGTTTTTTTCTTTCTTCAAGATCTTTTCGTTCTTTCTGAAAAAAATTAATTTTTATTTCGAAAAAATATTTTTAGACAAATTTAATGTTCTTACCTCTTGCCTTTCTTTTTCTTGTCTTTCTTCTATTTCGCTGAGTTCCCTCTCAAATCTGACGTGTTCCTGGAAAACGTCATCAACTGAAATATGCGAATTGCGGATGACAAATCTGCGATCACCTCGTCTTGTTGTCTCTCCCACAGCTCTAAAATTTCGTCGACATTTCTTCGGCTGGTTGTTTCAATCCTTTAAAACACACGATCGCGATGAAATATATGACATCATGATATCGACCATCTACAACGAGAGTCACCTGCGTTGATCTACAACGGCCTCGGCTCTGGCAGCTTCTCGCCTCTTTCTCTGATCGTTCATGACATCTAATTTTATGTCTTGGAACTGTCTTAAGAGGTCGCTCTCCACCGCTCTTGAGACTTGCTGGAATTTTTCAACTTGAAAATCTAATGATTTTTCCAACATGTTTTTTCAAAATGTAGATATTGTTTAAATGTCGAGAGTTGTTTTTTTAAATTTTTAAATTATAAAATCTTGATAATCGTAATATTTTTGTTAAAGAAGAGAAATATAATTGGTCTAAAAAGTACCTCAGCCCTCGCTTGTCTGTCCTTCTCCATTCTCTCCAGCTCTTCTCCTGCATGATCCACATCTTGTAAAGAATCAGTGGAGATGTCCAGGCGTGGCTTTAGCTGCAACATTCAGATCGCTGTCCTTATCTTGATGTGATGGTTTGATTAATGAAAATAATCACCCTTGTTGTGTCTAAAAATGAGCCGTAGGTATCAAATTCAAAATCGTCATCATCATCATCATCAGGTGCACAGAAGACATTCGCTTTCCACTGCTCACAATCAGTAAATCTTGTTGATTTTGAT
This sequence comes from Protostelium mycophagum, assembly GCA_002081555.1. Taxonomy (NCBI): domain Eukaryota; phylum Evosea; class Variosea; order Protosteliida; family Protosteliaceae; genus Protostelium; species Protostelium mycophagum. The sequence goes on along the minus strand of MZNV01000426.1, from coordinate 2,437 downwards.
GGGCCACTTACTGGTTTTGGAGTTGATTTTGAAGACGATTTTGGAGTTGAGGTCTGATTAACATGAGCTGGTGAGGTCATAATCGAATTAAATGAGGTCTGATTCCTCTGTGGACTTGCAATAGAAGAATTATTCGATGATACTGCTCTGATTAGAAAGAGATTGTCTGTACAATAACAATCTTGCGCAGTTCTATATGAACAAAAGATCCTCCAATAATCACCTGGTGATTCTGGCTCATAACGAAATGGAGAGGCCATAGAAAGGGGTTCGGGAATTGAGAAGGTTGTTTCACCTTCATAGCCCCAGCCTCTGTAAGGGGTACGAAACGGTGATGGACGTGAAGCCATAACGGATAGAATGTGAGAGAACTTTTCCTCGTTGTTTACTTCAAACAACAAAAAGATAATGTTTCCGCGCCATTTTGGACGATGATATTCAGGTCAACTTGCTGAAAGAGAATTTATTCGTCTCCCTTGTGGTGAGCTCCAGGTGCTTGTACGTAATCGGATTTTTGCTGGACATCAATTAGAATTACATATCATATTTGGTGCATGTTCTTTATCCTGACAATCGTAGTCATTGAGAGGATCTGTGATTAGCTCACCTTGCTCTCCTTTACGTGTGCGGCTCCGGCAGCCTCTTGGGCATCGAGTTTTCCCTTGTCAGATCCTGAGATCTTGTAAGAAGCCCACCATACAGTGAGGGCTCCAGTAGTAGCGGCGAGAACGGGTAAGCGAAGTTGAACCATTTTGTGTCGAGATGAGATCTGTCTTTTTCAAACAAAAATCTCGTTGTAGAGCTCCGAGAAATCATATTTTCGAAACAACAGGCACCCCACTTTTCTGCATGTACAAAGGGATTGCATGGCAGGACCACTCCTCAGAGTCCTTACTCTATTTGGTGTATTAACAAACGAGAACCAGGTCTTCTCAGAGAAAATGAATTCGAAATGTGCACATGTTCTGACTTAATTTATCACAATTTTGCTGAGCTCTCACTCAACTTGGCTAATGTCTTCTCAAACTCTGGGAACCACAGTTTGGTCAGCCTATCACAATAATCGACTAAGACTCCTCTGGTTAAGACCAAATTATTGAAGAAAGGGTCGAAGGTGGTGATGAGACTGCTGGATAAGATGGCATAGAGGATGACGTCGATGGTTGTTGGGTTCTCTGTCTCATGGAAGTATCTCTTGCCCTCCAAACGAACGACGAGATCATCGAAAGCCAAGGTCAAGATCGATTCGATCTCAATTTCATTAGCTTCTTTGATGAAAAAATCTAAATAACCTCTTGATCAGTGTGTCTTCCTATGCCGGCGGCAATGAGATTGTTTGATGTGTTGGATCTCACTCTCCAAGCGACGACATTTCTCATTGGCCACGGGATCGAACGAAGGACAGATTCTCTCAAAGCATAAAAGTTTTCGTCAATCATCCATCTCTGCTTCACGGCACATTGGTAGATCTTCTCTTCCCAAAGACCTTGCCAAGCTCTGCTCTCCGCTTTCTGTAATGGTGTGAGATCCGCGTCGAGATCTTTGGAGGTCTTTTTGGCCAAGAGATGTTTGATGGCAAAGTCGGAATCTGCGACGGTCTCCCCATTATGGACGATGTATGGAAGTTTTCCTTTGGGCGCAGCAGATGGCATGACCGGAACGTGCTCATATGGTGTTGATGTCGCTCTCAAAAAGGTCTCCAACTTGTGGCAATACGCCGAGATGAATGGTTCGGTCTTGCGCTTTGGGAAGGCAAAGAACTGGACAGGTTGCGTGTTCTGATCGGTCATTGTTATCGAAAGCGGAAAGCTGTTACTTTTGTTTTCGAGGAAGGTGAATGTCTTCCGCGCGGAATTGCCGTTTTTCCGTCCACGCTCTACAACTGCTGTGTGAAACTTAACATAAATATAATCAACGATAATAAACGAATAAAATGCCACAGATAAGATGGACTGCTAAGAGGATAAAGTGATCGAAGGAGTGAGAATTATCTGCTGATCTTTTCAATTGAAGTAAGTTGTGTGTCTTCTGTTTATTCATGATTTGTTCAAGTGTGCAATAACGTCATGCTATCACATCTATTTTAGAGGGAAGTTGCCTTGGTCCAAGAGGGGCGAGAAGAGACTCTTCCCCACCATGCCTTAAAATGAGGATACTGGTCCAGCACACTGGAGTACTCTTTGATCTTGAGAAGGTAGTCAGTGTAGGGCATGTAGACAACATCAGCGAGAGTGAAATCGGAACCGGCAAAGTAGTCCTGTGCAGAGAGATGTTTGTCTAAGACCGACAGAGTATGGTGCAATCTCTTGTCTTCTGCCTCGACCTGTGTTGATCAGAAAGTATAATATGAGTAAAACATACAACTGCATTGTCGGCAGAACCACCAAACATGGGCTTGAAGAAGAGCTCCCCGACAATTTTGTCTGCTGCGTTGTAG
>MZNV01000425.1:0-12026 GCA_002081555.1 Protostelium mycophagum | reverse complement strand
TTTTTTTTCGAATGATTTTGTGGCTTTGCGCATCTCACTTGTTGACAGGCCCACCGCAGTGCACAAGATGATCAAGTTGTTCCAAGACAAAGGACTACTTCTGAGGGTGTACACACAAAATATAGACATGCTCGAGCAAATCGCAGGCATATCAGGTAAGATTTCTGCAGAGTTTTTTTGTTTAAAAAAGATTTTTGCTGAAATTTCGCAGAGGACAAGATTGTAGAAGCCCACGGCTCATTTAATCGTGCCCAATGCGTCTCATGCAGACGCCAAGCTGATATGTCGACATTCTGGGACACCATCTCCCACGACAGAGTCCCCCGCTGTACAAAGTGTGATGACGTCATCAGGCCTGACGTCACTTTCTTCGGGGAGAGCCTGGGGTCCAGATTCTTCGACAGCTTCTCGCGAGACGTGAAGCAATGTGATTTGTTGGTAGTGATCGGCACTTCGCTCGTTGTATACCCCTTTGCTGGGTTGGTGAATCAATTCGGACCTGAAGTTCCGAGACTCTTGATCAATAGAGAGGCCGTCGGAGTGTTTAAGAGCTATGAGGATGAAGAGATGAGCAAGCTGAACTATAGAGATGTGGCGATGCTGGGAGAATGTGATGACTCTGCATTGCAGTTGATGATGAAGCTGGGATGGATGAACGATTATGCCCAATTGTAATAAAAGTCACGATGACATCTTTTTACTTATCATACTCTATAATGTCTGTCTTGTCAACTCGATGCAAGCCTTAGTTGATACATAATTTTTTCAAACCACAAATTTTCCAGAGAGAAGTTGATGAAATTGAGTTCTCTTTGTGGTGGTCTTGGGATGATCAACTTGGTAGCTGCAGATAACCAAAAATGATGTCAATTTTGTAGTTGAAGAAATAGAAGATTTTTCAAAGTTCAAAAGACAAAACTTGTGATTGACGAGACATTTTGTTTACTATTTTTCTGAAATTAAATTATATTTCTTGAAGTTCTTGCCATTCATGAGTTACCCTTCCATTCAACAGGAGAGTATATGATAATTTTATATCAAAAAACAATACCGTGTTATAACGGACAGGAGAGTATCCGCGTTAGATTCTCATTTATAAATCAACAACACCGCGTAACTGGACGTGTCTGACCGAAAACTGCTGCAGAAACCAAAAAGCCGTGCGTGAGTTGAAACTTCACGAGAAATTGAGAAGGCACGCACATGGAAAGACAAATTTCAATTTCCACGACTCAAGCAACAACATGGACGCCATAAAAAACGCTGCGAATTTCGTTTCAGAAACGGTAGCAGGAGGATCTGCCAAAAAGATAGAGAACATGAACGATCCTTCTTATCCCAAAGATGATCAAGAGACAAAATTGAGCCCTGCACCTCTGTATGACGGCCCATTCTATAAAGGAAGCGGAAAATTAAGAGGAAAGAAAGCACTCATCACAGGTGGTGACAGTGGAATCGGTCGAGCGGTGTCCATCTTCTTTGCCAGAGAAGGTGCTGACGTCAGCATCGTCTATCTGCACAGCGCTGGGGATGCAGAGGACACAGTCAAATTGATAGAGAAAGAGGGTACAAGAGGTTTGGCTCTTCAGGGAGACGTTGGAAAGAAGCTCGAATGTGAAAGAGTACGTTCATTATTATCGAATCACTTGTTGATCACCAACAGGTCATTCAACAGACAGTCTCTGCTTTCGGCGGGCTAGACATATTAGTGAATCATGCCGGCATCCAGTTCCCAGCTGAATCCATCTTGGATATCACAGAAGAGAACCTCCGAAGGGTGATGATTTGAATTTCAAATTTCCCGCCATCGAACGGTTTCTCATCTGTCCAGGTCTTCGAAGTCAATGTCTTCTCTCAATTCTTCATGGTACAAGCTGCTCTACCTCACCTCAAAAAAGGTTCTGCCATCATCAACACCTCTTCGGTCAACAGCTTTAGAGGTCATGGTAGCATGATGGACTATTCCTCCACAAAAGGAGCCAATACTTCCTTTACTTACTCCCTCGCTCAGAACCTCGCCAAGCAAGGGATCCGTGTCAATCAGGTTTACATCTTCATCGTTTGTAGTCTGAGCGTCTAAAAGGTCGCACCCGGACCCATCTGGACGCCTTCGGTGTATGCCACTATGGGCAAACTGAGCAAGGAGAAGTTCACAGAGATGGAAGAGGTTCCTCTCGGCAGAGTGGGTGAGCCTCAAGACCTCGCCGCTGCGTACGTCTATCTCGCCTCTGAAGACTCCTCATACGTCACCGGACAGACTATACACGTCAACGGTGGTATCGTGGTGAACGCCTAGGAGATGAAGCCCACACCCCTGTCTTTAAGCGTTTATGTCAGGGGTGCTCTTGTTCTGTGAGGTTCTGAAAACTTTCTGCCGTGGATGTCAGAATGACGTCTATGAAATAAAAAAATAAGTCCACCAACGTCTCCTTCATTTCTTTTCCATTGGCTTTTAGAACATGGGGATCATCGACACAGAACAAATACTGAAGGTGAGATCGAAGAAGACGTGTATGATCTGATGTAGTAGAACATTTCGGAAGGGAATTTCTTACCTCTAGAAATGAGCCTTGCCACGATAAACAAAGGAGATCAGACCTTCTTGGCACTTGGCATTTCTGAATTCTTCGAACATCACCCTGCGGACTCCCTAATAGAATGGACAACAGAATTACTAATGGGACAGTCCACAGAGATCGATCTGCCCAGCTTTGTCCGCGGTCAATCAAAAACAGGATTCACCGCTACTCTGACGGATTGTTTTATGAGCAGTATTCAGACCAAGAGATACTTTTTCCGCCTTCTAAAACCGATCCGCCAGCACATCAAAAGTTGGTCACGGAAAATGGATGTGAGTGATGTGAGATTATGTATGATCCGATCTGATTGTTACAGGCGAGCGAGCCAAGTGATCAAGCTTCCATTTCTAGAGCATTGACTCTGTTGGTACATAGTCTTCGTGATACTGTTCTTGATTGTCCAGTGTAAGTTGATTCTTTTCTTCCGAATGTCAATTAATCATTTCAGAACTGTAAGACAATACTTGACCGCTCTCGACAGAAAAGCTTCTGCTCAATTTCCAGGGAAACAAGCGGCAAGGGCCTTCTTCTTTCAAAATTATGTCTGTCCAGAGATCGCCGCAGGAGAAGGCGAAGCCCCTACGACGAGATATAATCTCCAACTGATCAGCCAGATAGTGAGCCAAGAGATTTTTCGCCTCAAAACGGTACGTATGTGTATCTTTGAGAGCTTCTCAGATCACATCAGCAACCAGCTTCTTTCATACAGTAAAATAAGATCCTTCTTGTTGGATATGAGACGTTCTGCTGCAGCTTTGTCGCAGCACGACTTCCATGTTGTGTCTTCCTGAAAAAATTGAACTGAAATGTTCGCTGACTCGTTGTAGAGAAACGTAACCCAAACCGTAAAAATGTCGACAGAGGACCGCCGAACATTTTCGGTCGCTTGGAGCGAACTGACCGACCCAACAGAGGTGCAGGGAATTTCCACGAAATTTCATCTCACCTGTACAGGTACAACGCGCGGTAACGATCGTGAAATCACACGTTAAGCACGATGCACACGCTGCCGAACGGGCTTTGGTGCTCATAGAGAAACTCCTGAGCGGCCCACCCGCTTTGCAGAGGAGCGCTTCTTCGGTGAAGAGGGTCCACATCAGAGACATGCAAAAGTCAAAGACATCTTTGACGGTCTAAAGAAATGAAGGAGGAGAAGAAGAGGCACAATTTTGGTGTGAGCTGCAGTGCCTCTGGCAAGTTTTGTTTAGAGAAGGATAATAAATGGGCAAACAGAAATGTTAAGATTGCTAACTTCTTAAAGAAGATCAAATCAACCAGAACGAGACCAGTGCCAGCTTCTAAGAGTTATGCTTGTCGTCGTTCGGTTGTAGTTGGAATTTCTGGTCACGTGCTTCCGACCAGATTGAGGGGGACCGTGGAGATAATACCACACCGAAGGAAGCGAAGAGACACAATAGGATACAACTCGTAAATAATAAAGAGGTCACGATACAGATGGAGGTGATTAAGAATCAGTGATAATGAATAAGGGAGAGCGATATGGCACTTTTTCGTCTTCTTTCAACAGATTGTATATATTCAAATTATTACCTTCAATCCACTTCAAAAAACAAAATGAAAAGCAATGTTGCCATAACCCTGAAAAACAAACAAGATAATCCTCCTAACATGAATGAATACATCACAGGAACAATCTTACGAGTCCGATTCCATCTCCTCCATCTTCACAGCTCTGACGCCATCCCGTTGGCACATCGGTGCAGATGGGCATGTCAGCGTGACATCTTGTGGTAAGATCACGGTACAAGAACATACCGGCCCTCCACTAGAAGAAATCATTGGTAAATCTTTTCTCATTTTACAACGTTGTAGAAACCACAAAATCTCACTCAGATTCATTTCGCGGTATCGTACGTGTTCTGTACCGCAGTCACCATGAAAAAATCTTAACAGACTCTTCACGAAGAATTTTTTAGATTTTATTTCTCGAAATCAATTTCGTCACAAATTTTGAAACAAAATAACACAACCAAATAAATGAATTGAGTGATTGCAGGACATTATTGCAGTAAAAGGCCTCTTGACCCGGACGAGACTTCCGAATTTAGTTTTGAAGAGGTCAGATTTTATACTTTCTGAAATTAAATATAATATTTTTCTTCTGAATTCAAGATTCTGAATCTCCTAGATCCTCTGGACACCCGATGATTCCGAGGAACAGTTCACGGTAGCTGCCGTGTTCCATCGCGGTAAGGTGGATGCAGAAGAATTCACGGAGGAGTTTTTTTCGCTGGACACTGAGACACATTTCGGAGTTTTAGAAAGACTCTCTTCTTTTTCCAAGAAAGTTCCGTATTATGATCACGTGACATTAGATGTCAGAAATAATACGTCAGGTAATTTTTTTAAAAATTATTTGTGACAAATGAGTCTCGAAAAATAATAAAAATCACGTTAAGAGACGTTAAACATCACGTTTATGCTAATATCCATGGATTCAGTCATTTACACTGTTGTAGAACCACTAGATCAAAATCAGAAGGAATCCATTTTCGTCGACATGCCCATCTCCGAGATCAACACTCATGAGAGCGTAATCTTTCCCTGGGCCATGTCAGGCGCACCCGCGGAGAGGCGTAAGGAGATTCTCAAGTTGAAAGCAGAGGGATCAAGCTTGGCGGGAAGAAGTTCGGAAGTCCGGAAACCAAAGGTGACTATTCAAAGTATTTCTATACTGACGAAATGTTCTTGACAGCTACTGTGCGATACTGCGGTATTTTTAGTATTTTTGTATTGGTAAAATGGCATTGATGTTGATATGAGGATTCGTGTTGTAATTGCGTTGTACCGATAAACCACTGGGATCACTTGTGCCGTAAAAGTTTCTCCGTGATTTTAAGATGTTGTAGTTGTGTTCTTGTGCCCTGTGGGCCTCCACTCACCACGCAAATAAAATAATATTCTAGTGCACCGGAAATCAATACGCAAAAAAACATAAAGTCCTATGGCCTGGTAAAACTTCGAAAGGGGGCAAGAGAGTCTTTCCGCCCAGAATTACTACTGGAAAATCGATAGTGCTACACAGCCAGACTTAAAACGGATTTAGTTGTAGTGATTGTTACAAACAATTTTATTGAGATTTTCCAGAATCCTGCAGGATTCAAGAGAGTTACTGGGGATCATTCCAGTTGTTACATCATTGTAGTCAAGTAATGTTTCTATTTTTAGATTGAATTTATTTTCATGTTGAAATCCGTCCAGAAACGCCGATCTACACCTGCTCAAAAATTTGATCCCGTCGGCAAGGGTCGAAACCGTTTCAAATATTTGGAACAAGATGGTCGACATTATGACCAAGGATGTCGACCGAATCTCCCGCCTTGTGAAGACCTTCTCTTCCTACCTTTCGTCGAAATTACTACACAATTTACTCCGAATTTCGAGACTTTCAGACAAGGTTCTGCGAAACGCGTTGTCAAGGGGATTTTTCGGAAGGCCCAGGGGAGATCTTCTGAGAGAAAGGTCGTGGGTGCGATTGACAGGTGAGGCATTTCGTCGAAATTTCAATAAACAAAATCATTCTTGTATTTTTCAGATAAGTGTACACCCCAATCTTTCTTGGAATTTTCTCTGAGTTTTCTCTGAATTTTCTCAGAATATTTGCCTTTATGTACAGATCTTCGTAATATCTCAGAGACGATTCTATCAAATTCACAGAAGATCAACTTTGAGACCGCCAACAGATTATCCGTATTTATTAATCGAGAAGACATTTTGGACGTTGTAGTCGCAGATCACGCGAACGGAATCGCAGATGCGATTTCTCAGGAGGCGGGAGAAGTCAGTGAGATTTCGGCCGAAATTTACGGTGGAATCAGAGTGATGCAAAAATACCAAGTGGAGGCTGTGAGGAGGGGTTACGTACGCATTGTAGATGGCCAAAAACATTTTTTAATCAATTTAAATGAGACGAATGAATTCGAGATGTCAGGTATGACGTTTAAAATTCACTGAATTTCGTTGAAGATTCACAGAATATTCTGAGCATAATTCCATGGAAATTTCTGGTAGGACTCATATGCGTCATCAATGATATCTCTGATAAAATAAGAGGAGAAGAATGGAGATATCTTGACACAACAAGAAGAGATGTCATGGGCTGAATTTTGCACGAATTTTCCGAGAAATCTCAAATTAAACTTACAAGTATTGGCGTATCGAGTCGCTACAACGAGCCAAGTTACCTCGTTACCATGGAGATTATTACAATCTATATGCTCGGAGTTTTCCATGAATATTCTGAGCCTTATGGCCGTTAAAAACCTGGTCTCCATGGGGATCAAGTGAGTGACGTCATCATTGTAAACAATCCTTTGCATGAATCTGTCATAACTTTTCGTTGAAAATTACAGGTTTCATTCGAGTATGACCACACTATGGTGGGAAGGCATGTGGTCTTCAAATCACGATGTACACCCCTATGATGTCTTATTCTTCGAACTGATGGCCGAAAAACACGTCAGAGATATCAGTGTTATGCTATCCATGATGAGGGGGGGAGACAATGAGGGGGTGGGTGATGACGTCATCAATATTCATTCCATTGTACAAAACCGATTTTGTGTATTTTTATTTTTTGCGTGACGGACGGTAGGTTATCAATATGATATCTCAGGAAGAAAATATGATATCTCTGCTCAAAGTGTTGGGGGATTCAACACCCCAAGGGGCAGTGTACAAGCTATTTTTAGAACACCCTTCTACGACTGTACAGATCGTCAAGATGTCTTCAGAGAACGATCAATCTTTACGGATTCTGGGAAAGCAGGTGCAATCACATTAAAATTTAATTTTATAATTTCAAATAATATAAAAATATTATTTTCGGTTGAAATTTTGACACAAAACCTTAACGTGTTTGTCCACGTTAACTACGGCAGAATATTTATTTTTCACGGAGCATCAATTCTCCATGAGATTCTCGAAACCGATCAGTGTCTCATTCATCCAAAACTCACCCCCTCCAGGTTCTACAACTGTACAACCACAGACAGTACACGATGACGTATGATGACGCGGTATCCCTGGCATCAAAAATAGGCGAGGATATTTCCAAGTTGAAGAATTTTCAAGGAAATGGCGTCTTTCTGGAAAAGTGGAATTCCGCCAAACAAGATAAAAAAAAACAAATGATCAGGATCAAAAGATTTGCGATCAAGGTGAAATTTCCTCGAATTTTCGAGAAATATTCTGTTCGATTTTTACCGCCAAAAAATAAAATTTGAAAATTAAAATCCTCAGGATTGCACGGATTTGATGGTTCTGGAGGGCTATTCGTTATGTCTTCATATATTGAAGTATTCTCCATCACTATTATGGGACGAGAAGTGTGGAGGACAATTTCTTCAGGCTTCTTACGCCTTGGAAAAATTGGTCGATGAACTATTGAGAGAGGTGAGTTCTACAACGTTGTTTTCACAACATAAAAAAGTCTTAACAATTTTTTAAAAATAAAAAAAGGATAATTTCTTGCACAAAAGATTTTCAAAAAAATTAAATGGAATAATTCTCGATGTAAAAAGTTGTAGTAGGACAGGATATAAAATGTAAATTTTAATTGTTTTTAGGGCGCGGTTTTTCACATTGTTTGGTTCAATATTCACAGACTCGTCTTTGAACACTCACCACCCAGTCTGTTTTTTTGTGACATCATGAAGAGACATCTCGATGCTGTCTCGAGAGGAAGGCAAGATTTTTTATCATTATTTTGAGATGGAGATATCCAAATTCTCCAACAAAAAATCGAAATTTCACGGAGAATCCATAAAAGACGAGAAATAATTCGTTGTAGATACACAACAATGGAATTTATCTCTCCCTTCTCATCTGAATGGGAAACCTATTGTACTGACAGCCAACCCGTCTATTATGGTTCTGTACCCAGGCACAACTTATTGAACCAAAACATGATGACGTGTATGTCGAAATACAACATGGTACCTTTTGACATCTCCGGAATTTCCATGGAGAATTCGCGGTATTATTTCGAGGCTCGGGAGAGCCGTAAACCTGAGTGGAGCCGCAGAATGAAGGAATTGCATGACGTCATATGTCATGGTGGTGACGTCACAGTAAAAGACTCTTTCCTGGCGGCGTGGCAGGTGACTCGTTGTAGATGAAACTTTCCCTCAAATGATCTTCACGTTAATGAACGTGAGGGTCACGATACTGACGTGAAAATTTATTTTTTGTGATTCAAATGGATGTTGAGATTTTTGGACTTAGAGATTTCAGATCTTTCGGGATATGGACAAAGACAATCTACAACAGTCATACACGAGGGTCCTCCCCTCCCTCTCTTTCCCCCCCGAGTTCAGACGTAAGTTGAAATTTCATCTAATTTTCACTCATTTCTCAGGGAAATCGGTGATTGCGGTTGCTGCGGTTGTGATGAGTATGCACACTGAGACCGTGGAATTACGTATGAGTTGTAGATGCTTCATTGCGGCCGTTGTTGTCCAAGAACTGCTGCCGTTACGAAATCGTCCCATGTCGTTGGCAGATGCACCAATGATGGGTATGACATCATGGTCATAATTCTCAGAGATTTCCCTGAAAACTCGCAGAGACACCCATATCGTCCTTTTTATACGCGTTCCACTCAGCAGCTTTATATGGGTATGATTTTATTTTGGGAAGATTGAATTTTTCTTGGAGAAATCAAATTTTTTCTGTCAATATGGAAATAGGATGAGATCTTTGACCAAATGTTTGGGACGAATTGGTCGCATCAAAATCACTTTTGTATTACGGGTTATTGACACATTTTTCCATCTGACTGTTGTAGACTTGAGACCGGGTTTATACAAATCGAGGACCAACTACAACTCACCGATTGGCTCGATGTACACCTCGTCTTAAATATATGGGCCTGGTCTATAAATAGATCTGTCGACGTTTCTGAGGTGAAATTGACATCTACATCTCACTCAAATCTAACACACATCAGATCATTTCAGAAACTTCATCCGATTGTCGCAGAATTTTCGATGAAATTTGGAATTACGTACAGATATCCACCACCACCCGTCCCCTCCCTTCCTCCCTCCCCATCGTAGAGATGACTACCACGACGAGCCTGTATCAAAGTCTCAAAGCCGTAAACGAAGATAGGGAGGATAGACTCACCATTCAAGAGTTCGCCCACCCTGGTCTGACAGATTATCTGTCACAAGTGTCAAAGTTCTTGGAAAAATCAGGGATCACGGTCAAACCAAAAAGGTACATTTCTCCGAGAAATCCCGGAAATCAGGAAGATCCTCTTCCTTTTCTGAGAAATTTCAGGGGAATTTTCAAGGAATCTTTCCATTGGCACACACCGCGCAGCCTCTTGGAAGATGATTTATCACAATTCAAGAGGGATAAGAGGCAACACCAGAAGAGTGATCTCTATAAGACCACAGAGACATTGAGGTGACCGTTGTAGATGACATTGTTTACGTGTGCACAAAGATTATTTTGAAAGAGAATTTTTGAAGAAATTTCCTGACTTTTTTTCTGAAATTTCACAGAACCAACGCCATTATGATAGGGAATAAGATATCTCATGACCAAGGTCGTGTCGCACGGCGTCTCAACGCAATACAACTAGGCAGACAGACACTACAGCAATTCTCCGCGAGATTTCAGCAATGTCCACCCATCATCGCGGAGTTTAACGCTTTAGACAAGGAGTTCCGCGCATCAAGATTCGACTCTAATTTTCCCGAAGTTTTCGGTGAAATTTCGGCGTGTTTACAAGCTAAATATACGGTTCTGATGAATATGTTGCACCGACGTGAGAAGGTGTGAATTACTCATCTATATTATAATATATAATATGTATATATTATAATATTATAAATTATATATTTATCTTTATAATATTATAATTAAAATATGCCGATCGTTATCATTTGCTCAAACCAAAAACCACAAACAAAATTTAAATTATTGGAAAAAGGTTTTATGGTCATTCGTAATAGACTTGGCAAACCCAACTCGCCATTATAATTCATTGTATTTGAATACAATATCATTATTTCTGCAAGCAAAATAAAACAATTTTCCATGTGAAAATATACAGGTGGACGCTGTCTGGCACGTTGTAAACGATGCGATCCGACAGTGGAAGTTTCTCTGCAGTAATTCGAACCTTTCGCGGCAGATACTTGACACCATGTTTGCCATTCTACAACGAGTCAATGCTCATTCGATTGGAACACAAATGGTTCGAGGTCTGAGAAAACTCGGGTTACGTTATCAAATTCCCGCCGAATATAGAAATTCAAATTTCAACGGTAAGATTTCGGCGCGAAGTATTCCTGTCATTCGAATTCTCCTCGATATTTCAATCACATTTTCGTGAAAATTCGGTGAAATTTCCAGGTGATAATAACTCGAAGGACTTGGTGTCACGACAGCTGACCGTTCATTTCAAGAGTATATCGTGGTCTGACGCAAACCAGATAAACATAGCAGCAAACGGTTTAGAAGACAAAGAGGGTAACTTTTTGGATATATTCTATCGACATATAAATATTAACATGACAAATACCTGAATGCGTCTCATCACGTTTCTTACCGCGGGCACACATATTTGAGACCTGCATGAACTGCGTGATTTACCGATAAGACGCGTTCAGGTATTTAAAAATAGATGTGTTTGCGGCTTTGCAGCAAAGACCTTTTGTGTCTTTGTGATATTTCCACTGAAATTCTTTTTTAATTAGAAATAGATAAATAAATAAATTATTCACAAGATGGTCCGTTGTAGATCTAATCCGATCCCAGGTGATGCGTTCGAAGAACGTCTCGGTTTCCGCCCAGATCCATGGCAACGAGATCTACTTTCAGAATTCAGAAAAAGAGAGTCATGCCTCGTTATGGCCCCCACGTCATCAGGCAAGACGTTCATCGCATATGAGATTGCGAGGAGCACTCTGGAGGCGTCAGATGACGCACAGATGGTCTATGTCTGCCCTATCAAAGCATTAGCTGAGCAAGTAAGGATATTCGGGGATGTTGTAGTGTATTTTGTAATGAATTGTGTTGGTGTTTTTGGAGATGAGATCTCATGTTTGTGGTAAATAAAATGAGGTAAAATAAAATGAAATAAAATAATGAAAAATAATATATAATAAAATATTCGGAAAAAGTTCCGAGAAAATCTTTGAAATAAGTAAAAAATAAAAATCATCAAATAAATTATTCTGCTAACAATATTCGAATATAAAAATAATAAACCACAAAGTTACAGGAAACAAAATATTTCAAAAAAAAATGACATTAAAATTCATTAACTCAGGTTTACATGGAGTTATCCACTCGATTTGTGAAGACCTACAAGGTGACCTCTTTATCTACAACTCCATCTACATCGTCTCAAATATTCATTCCAGGACCCCAACCGTACCATGCTCGGTATCTTCACGTCAGAACAGCGTC
>MZNV01000423.1:0-22157 GCA_002081555.1 Protostelium mycophagum | reverse complement strand
TTTGTTTGGAGCCGTGGCACTAGTCGTTGCATGGGGAGAGTTGATCGGATTGTCGCAAGATCACAAAACGATCATTATTTTTCATCTGGAGATTTTTTCTTGCTCCGTTCGATTGTCCTTACCTCAAAGAGATTATAGAGGCAGCCACAACTTCCATTGGGGGTTGTGTCGACAAAAGATGGCAATATCATTTGAGAGCAAAGAGCTTCATGGGATTAATTGGGGTATTATTAAAAACCCTCTTGTTTTAAATTCACCGATCTGATCTGGTGACAATTTATGTGTGATAGGTCTGTTTGTTTGGAGCCGTGGCACTAGTCGTTGCATGGGGAGAGTTGATCGGATTGTCGCAAGATCACAAAACGATCATTATTTTTCATCTGGAGATTTTTTCTTGCTCCGTTCGATTGTCCTTACCTCAAAGAGATTATAGAGGCAGCCACAACTTCCATTGGGGGTTATGTCGACAAGAGATGGCAATACCATTTGAGAGCAAAGAGCTTCATGTAATGAATTCTAACCTCAGCAGAGATCCATCCCTGACGAGAAGCATGATGGGTATTTTTGTGAATAAACATCCATTTTATTTCGATTTGATTGATGTTCACCATGCGCTTTACCTCGGTTGCGCCGACATCGCGCTATGTACGTGTTCTATATTTAGGATCAGACAGCGTTGTAGAGGGATGGAACTGAAAAGCCACACAAGAAAACATGAGTAAAGCCACAAATGTTCAAAAATATTGAAATCAGACATAAATCAATGGATTAAAACTCATATTAATGGGGCCATGCAGCGGTTTTCCAGCCTTCAGAAAAAACAAGGCAGACTTTAAAATACAAAAGGTGAGTGAGGAGATTTAGACATTATTTAACAGATCCAAAGACACTAAAATCTGTTCTTCCTTCCCGTCTCTGGGTCTGAACACCTTTATGACATCGCCACTTTGTACACCGATCATCTCTGTGCCTCATTCAAGATATCTCGATTCTCCTCATTGCATGTATTGACCCGGGTTCTGAATGCTGTAGCTTTGGCACATTTTGTATGGATCGTTAAGCTCTGGATTTCCTCCCTGGTTCTCGTAATAATACATTTCTCCTGGGAGACTTTGAGACCTCTGTCGACCATTGGCGGGGTTCATGTCTTCCGGTACCATCTGCATCATCTGTGGCATATGCGAGAACGGTATGGGAGATTGCTGTCTAAAAGTCGTAGCAGTTCGTCGCTTGTTCATCAAGTTCGGTGCTGTGGCGAAGATGGAGTAATCATACTTCTTCGTCTTTCCCGCTCTAACTGCCTTTGGTGCAATTATGCCCTTCTGTAGAGAATGTTTGTTGATCGGAGAGCTGCAGCCCGCCAGAGGGGAGTTCCTCCCTGATAAAGTCCCTGATAATGGGCTGGCTCTGCCTGATATGGGCGATGATCTGCCACCTGGGGAGTGCCTGCCTCCAGTAGACTCTGATCTTAAACGTCCAATGGGTGGTTGGCTTGGAGAAGAGATGAAAGTGGGCATATGGACATCTGCTTCGTGATTTAAAGAGGCTAGACTATCAGTGCTGCTGCGAAGACCATTTTCTGTGAAAGGCGAAGAAGGTGTGCTCTCATGCGACGATCTCGGTGACAGATTGGAATTGGTAGTGTGTGCGGTCAACATATCGTCCTCTGGCAGATGTATGAGCTCCAACAAGCGCTGATTATCAGCAAGACTGTTGACGAAATCTTGGTTAAGGTCGGGGACCTGGTTCTGGAATGAGTCTTAAACTCTTGTGAAGGATTTGATGGAATTAGAAGTGTCACATCGAAGAAAATAATGTCTACCTGCATATGGTTGTACACTTCATTTTGTTGCCCTTGTGGGGCATGCATTTGTGGTAAGGCATGCATTCGGGACATATCCTCAGTGGAGTGTGTTGCTACAGGTGGTTGTTGTGTTACACTGCTATAATTCCAAGTAGCTGCTTGGATGGGATCGATATAAGAAGGGGGTGGATAGAAATTAACTGGTTGATGAAAACCATCACTCCAGTCCTGCCCGCTTGATGGCTGATAGTCTAAAACGCCAGTTGTCGGTCCACAATCGCTACCAAAGTGGTCATCCAACTGTTGGATTATCAGATGCTTCAAAATTTATAACTCATCCAATGGCTCAGAGCTTCTCAAGACTATCTCACCTCTGCAAGGAGCGCTTGCGTAATAGAGGCCATCATGGTGTCCTGATATGGCCGTTGCGGGTGAGAGAATGAGAGAACGGAATACAAGAAAATAATACTCCGTAAAATCTCCTGTGTTTGTAATGAAAAATGAGATTCCCGAATCGTGGTCAGTTGCGCCTCGAGACCAACAGAGGCAAAGAAGCAGATCAGCCTCTGTACAGAGTTCGAGCTTTCTCTGGCCGTTGAACGGGTATTGAGGGCGGGATCTATAGAGGGGTGATTTCGGTGCGGAGCGATACTTAGAGAACCTTAGTCAAAGAGAATTCCATTTTGAGCTCCGTGACCGTGCCAATGAAGGAAGCCTTCACTCGAGATCTCAGCAATAAATATTGTGATGCGGTCGTGTATTGTATTAATAGTTAATATTGTAGTAACCTCGCTTCATACTGTTCGGAAACCAACTTCTCTTTGTGGCTCGGAGATCCACTCAACCAATCCAGCGGTTTCGGAAGTAAGTGGTGGCAACATTCCTCAGGGTGTTCCCGTCCAAACCAGAGAAGGTCTGTTCGATGTACATTTTGAGACTCGGATTAATAGACGGGAGATGTTGTGAAAAATGTTGTGAAATAAAATCCCAGTCATTAAAATAAGATTTTTTGCGCTGATACGTAATAATATACGGAGATTTTGGATCTACAACAAGCACGATGTTGATTTCTCTCGGAGATTTCCCGTTATATTTTATTGGTTTGCGACGGGAGGCATCCTCCTCACCACATCTTGCGCATCTAAACATACACCTCCTTATTCACACAAGAACGTAACACTATATCATCAATTTAAGAAGTCTGAATAGGTCTGAAATTATTGAAAATGACGTGTCCTCCATGGCCTCCAAAATCATCCAAAAAAATGTCGTCACAATCAAACTGACCACCCTCAGTACAGACTCTATATAAAAGGCAATCCCGATGCCAACCAAATTCAACTTTTTCCATACGACTCGGCCGAGTAGTAAGAGGGAAAAACATTTCCTCTCAGATTCGCCAAGAGACAGTGTCTTTACCAATTATTTTGGGAATGAAGAACTATCTTCGTCCTCTATGAATTCCAAGATCAGCGAGACATCATCAGCGGACTCTTCGCTGGGCTCATCTCTGAAGGGAGATGATTTCTCGAACACAGAGAGGACCAAAATGGGGAAGATGTTTGGAGAAAGCAATGTATGTGGTCTCATTCTTCACATTAACCCTCTTTAAATCTTCGACGTCATCAAATGTTTGATGAACGATCATGACATGAACAGTTGACTCGATCTAAGACAGTCCATGATGATTCTCACAAACCCTCTAAAGGATTTTTCAAAAGTAAATCCATGAAAGATGGGACCGATAGAGGAACAGATGTGGAACATGGACATGGTGCGCGCCGCATTTTGTCGCCAGAACTGGCTCATCGTCTCGTCGGTAATGTCGAACTGAGAAGGTCCGGGACACGTTTAAAGACGACCGACGCATGGGTCACCTCTTTAGCGAATGAGACCATCTTCACCACACTGCTGAAACTGCCAACAGAAGAGAAGTGTTTAAGTGAGTCTTCATGATGTCTGTGCAACATGTGACATTTTGCATCTCGTAAGATGAAAAACACATCACCGCGGGTTTTAGAATGTCAACCGCGGCAGAGCTGCGTGATATCAAAATTGTAGAGGTTTTCCAAACACCACGGTAAAAACCTCGGTAATTAACGTGTTATTACCGAGAACTGGGGCGTTGTAGATACGTTTAACTGAGACAAACAGGTCCGACACTGCTGAAATATTTTTTTATGGCGCACACTTTTGTGATCGACTCGCACGCCCTACTCGCCTTTCTCTTTAATCACTAGTGAGTTTTCTTCGAATTTTCCTCGAATTTTCATCGAGATTTCTTGTGACGTGGAATTTAATATGACCAAATCGTGTCGATTTTTGTCATCTTTGCGGCTCTGCCGGGTCATAAGTGTCACGATTTATGTAAACCTTGCCGCTGCAAATCTGTTAAGAGCCGCAACATGGCCAACGTGTCACGATTTTTGTAGACTTTGCGACTCGGCCGCAACACATGCAACCAGACCTGTGTATTGTGAAGGTGTGCATCGTATTCTTGTCTATACTGCGATTCTGCCGCAGTAAAAATGAAAATGTCTCGTCATGATCCCGTATAGTTATCTTGTCTATGCTAGTATATTTCAAGAGCATTGTTGCACATGACTATATATTTCAAGAGCATTGTCACATCAAGTTCCCAAAAATTCGTGAATTTTTTCCAACTTCACCCGACAGAACAAACTTTTACATCGTTGTAGACTGCGGCAGAGCCGCTCATATTCCATCAGAACACAAGTGAAAATTCCCCGAAAACTCACGGAAATTCCAGTTACGACGAAAAATGCCCGCGCGATGCAAAGGACAGGATCATGTACCTTTTAGAACTATGGATTAAAGTATCTAGAGAGGACTTCAAGCGTATAGAGGTCAACTTTTTGTTCTGCAACTGGCATTCTCTTCTTAAAAATTCCACGGATGAGCAAGAGCGCCAGAAGGCAGATAGTTTAAAAGACACTTGGGAGAAGCAAGAGGTGGGGTTTTGGAGTTTTTAGGTGGATCTACAACGAGATATTTAATGGAAATTCTGGTGATGCCATTTTTGGCGCGGTATCTGCGAGTTTGTCGCAGTTTCGCGATTTGATCTGCATAAAAAAATTGAAATGAATATAAATAAGTTGTTGCATACATGGCATCATCATTTCTACACATATATTATTTTGGGTGTCTACAATGATGTAGATCCATTCGACTTACTTTTTCCAGTCTGAAAAATACGAACCAGATCTGGTCCGAGAAATCTCCGACCGAGAATTCGACAAGAAATTTTCCGCGAAAAATATCTGGGACAAGCTGTCAGAAGTGCATCTCGCCGCACAGATGACACTTTTAGACGCTCAATACTTTAAAAAAGTCAGAATATACGACCTATTGCAGACGGATTATTCCAAACATCCAGACTCGTCGCTTGTTCCCCTCAAGAACCATTTCATCAAGGTTTTTATTGATTTAATATTTTCCCATGGAAATTATTAAATTATTTTCTCAAAGTGCATTTAATCATTTTCAGTAAGATTTTTGGGTGGAAAATTAAATTTTTGTAAAGAATGAAAATGTCACATTTGAGATTCCAAAAATAACTCGTTGTAGATGTCATTGTGGATTGCCACGGAGATCATCAGCAGACCCAAAAAGAAGAAGGAAATTCTGGCGAAAATTCTTCGCGTCGCGGAGGTCTTTTTACGCATAAAAAACCTCAACGGAGTCGCGTATATTTTCCACGCATTGATGCTTCCAGCCGTTGCCAGGCAACAGAAGATGTGGAAGGTCAGGAAATTCCCTCCAATTTTCCTCCAATTTTCGATGAAATTCCCGTGAAATTTCGACTTACGTACCACAGAGACTTTTGGACATGCCAGAAGAAAGGATTTGGACGGAAATTTCTTTTTTGATGGAGAGAGATTCCGACGGAACATATTATTGGCTCAACCGCAAACTGAGGAAAACCGACGGATATTTCATCCCCCCTTTCCGTGAGTTTTCCTCGAAATTTCGGTCCGAAAATTCAAAAAGATTTTCACAGATTTTTTTAATCGGGATGAAAAATTTTCTGCGAAATTTCTGATGACGTGTGCAGACGTGGTCATGTCGGAACTGGAGGAGCAAGGGGACTTGAACCAGTCTGTGGGTCTCCAGAACCTCCCCCAAGTGTGGAGAGTCGGAGCCATCCTGAACTATTTCCAAAGAAATCAAGACAAGACATTGTCTATACGCAGAGACGACAAGCTGCAAAACTTCCTTCACGAGATGACCGTGACCAACAATATCGGAAAATTATGGGATATTTCCAAGGAGGTAAGCGTTGTAGATCGCCGGATTTTTCTGACTCGTTGTAGTTGGAGCCGGCGCCTGGGGGGACACCCAGCGCGGATATCGAGAACAAATTATGGTTCTACTCCCAGATCTCACCGTGAGTTTTCCGCGAAATCTCCGAACTTCGACCATCTACAACGCTGAATATTGTTTAGTGATGACGTGGAAGAGATCTTGAGAGCGGCAAGACCCGAGTCATTTATAGTCTGGGCAGATATTGGAAGATATTGTTTGTCTTTCACCACCAAGACTCTAAGTATAAAACACCACCACATCGAGTTCAAGTAAGTCTTGTCGTTTCCAAACTTTTTTGTCTCGTTGTAGATGGACGTTTCTGGTGGGAATTTCGTACATCTCTGACGTCATACGGCACAGTTTCAATCTAAAATACTCATAATTCAATTTTATCTTGTGTGCGACAGACTACACCGATGTAGATGGCTCAAATTTTCAGGCACCCGGCCCCGAATGCTCGGGTCAGGCAGGGGACATTTGCGGTGATGGACTTGGAGCATCCCAGCATCACCACATTAATCGCGAGACTCAATTTCCTTTACAGTTTGAAACCCGTCCTCGCCTCCAACGTGTCCAAGGAGAAGAGTGAGTGAAATTTCGCGGAGATTTCGCGGATAAATGACGGAACAATAGGGAAAATGCTGGCCAATTCGCCGCAGAGGGAAAACGAGTTTTGGAACAGGGCGAAGCATTTCGGCAGAGCCGACATATTCTTCTCGATCAACGCAAAGTTGGATAAGTCAGGTAATGTTCTATTTTTAGAACAAAAAAAAATTATTTCAGGGATGTTTTTCGGGTATTTTTGGTGTCTTGAAATTAATTTGGCGGGAAAATCTTTCCACAAAGGAAGATGTTTCCAGGTCTTGACAATCGGGGTTACTTACCGTGATTTCACCATAACCTTTCGGTTCTCTGAGCACCATAAAACTGACTCGTTGTAGATCTAGAGATTCTCGTCTCCCAGGCCCAATTCGCCGTCGACGGCGGGGATTTCGAGGCACTGATGGTGTTGATCGGGGCGGGTCTCCCCACTACAACTGTATTTGAGGGGCGCCAAACGCTTTTGCACATTGCTGCGGAACAAAATATGCCAAGAATGGTCGAATATCCTTATAATTATTATTTTATTATTTTTTTTCGATTTTTTTTGGCGGCTGGGCCGCGAAAATGTGACTTGATATTTTAAATCTACGACTCGTTCGTCTTGCGGGGCAAGGGTTCGATCCCCAGCCCTGACATTTTTCCCTTAACCCCCTCACCCTTGTGATGGACTACAACGCGAGATACTGGGGAGGAGCCCTCGAAATCAACTCTGTCGACGAGACAGGGTGGACACCCCTCCACATCGCGGCAGACAAACACCATCTCCAAGTCATAAAGTCTTTATTGCAGCATGGAGCTAGAGTCAGTTGCCTCAACAACAGTGGAGCTTCACCGCTCCACTACGTGGTGAGGAAAAAGCCGACTCCGACAGGTGAGCTCGTTGTAGATAGAGTGTGGGGGTGATGACGTCATCAAAGATGGTCTGTTGCTGAGCAGCAGACTTTGAAAGTACAAACAAAAAATATGCTGCATATAAGAGATATCATTGGGTTTATAACAAGGGCACGTCATGACATCATAACAGTCTCTGCCGCCTCACCGATGAACGAACTCAGAAAGGGCACTGTCTCAGAAGCAGGTGAAATTTCCCGGAAATTTCGTTTTTATGTTCCGAAATTTCACTGAATCCTCCAGAGGAACAATTCTCGGCTATATTGAACATGTTGATTGAAAGAGGAGCCACAGTCAACAGCCAAGACTTCAACGGAAACACCCCTCTACACTCTGCCATAAATAATTCCAACGAAGTTGCCGCCAAAATCCTACTCAACAGGGGTGCTCTAAACCAGAAGAACAAGTACGTATTAATTTAAATCTTTGTGAAATATATTTTCCTTTATAAAATAATATTTTTCGAATTTAAAAAAGGTTGAAATTGTCTAAAGTATTTCAGACGAGGAGACTCTAGTAGAACCTTAGCACAGGAGAAGCACGTCATCACACCAAATAACACATGGAACAGCAGTGACCCCACCATGAGGGACATCCTCCTGGTCACAGAAGGTCAGCGGTTCGATCCCTCCCCCCGCTTCTTTCATTTTCAAATCTCTCTGAGATGAAATCGGCTACCGTGAAATTCCACGGTAACTAAGGAGAAGGTTCACGTCAACTGACGCGAGACAGGTTCTAAGATGGAGAAGGCTTCGGATTTTAAGGCGAACGTGGAAAAGGACGTGCAACAATATTTAAATCAGGACATGAATAGAGGAGCCATGCCTTTCGATCATTATTTCTCCGGAATAGGTAAATTTCCACGAAATTTCGGCGATTCATGACGTCATCAAACTTGTTTTTGGACTGAGAAATTTTCTGAAAATCTCGAGTCGAATGAGAGATGATGTCATGTATGACATCATAAGAAGAGATCACTGAATTTTCCTAGAATATTCGGCACTGGTGGGTATGGACCACGAGACCGGAGTTGTACTCGTTTTTGTGGCAAAGGAGAAACCGGGCGAAGAGACCAAAGTTCTGCTCCGACATAAGAAGGTGACGTCATCATTACGTCATTGACACGTCATCATCACGTCTTGCCTTTTAAAAATTACGGCTTTGCCGCAACGCGATCACATGTGATAGATTTATACGGCGAGGAATTTCTCGTGAACAACCGTATTTCCACCTTTTCATACCGCGAACCACATCAAGCGTCACCCCGACCCCCCCTCACACCCCACAGGGCGAGGAGCTCTTTCAACTTGAAAAAATCGCCCCCGTCTCCGCCCTCAAAACCTCCATGAACGTCTTCTTACCCGCTTTGGACTTTAGGCTGGTGCCCGGAGAGGATTTCAACAAGCCCGTTCTTGCCGCAGAGAAAGAGCTCCACGCAAACGCCACATCCGTCAGCATTTTGTTTGTCAAGGACAACTACAACCTGCCGCTGATCCTGTCTGACAGTGAGTGAAATTTCGGGGAGATTTCGGGGGGGTTCTGAGAGTTGTAGATACGGATCCGTCGGATGGATACACAGACTTTGTGAAGTTTTTGGCGGGAACCAGGACTAGAGCACTGTCTTTTGGTGGCCTCCCAACCACTCCAGGTCTGTTTTTCAACTTGAATTTTCATTAAAATAAAACTCGCGGAAATGTCACGGAAATTTTGTGGAAAACTGACGGAAGATTCAGGTGACGTTCGAGAGGAAAAGGGGATGTCCCCGTATGCTATGGTCGCACCTCACCCCAAGTCTCCATCTACAACTGTTGTATTTTACAACATGAAAAATATCCCAGTGGATGAGCGAAGAGTGAGTCTTCCGTGAAATTTCACTCGAGAATTCGACCGAAAATTCCAGGAAATCTGACAGAAAATTCAGGTGCAGCTGCAAGAGACACCGGTTATTTTGGTATATCTAGAGGCTAGCAATATAGACACTTCCATGCTCCTCAACACCTATGCCCGTATCCTTATTCCACGAAATTTACATATTTTCAGAGTTGTAGACTGACACGACTTACTGAAACATCGAAATTTCCTTGACTTTTCGAAGAGACGGTGATTGTAGTGCAGCCCATCAAATGTAAGGAGGGAGAAGAACAACAGTACAGGCTCGGTGTAGTGTCCCGAAGTTCTTTCGGAGTTTACGAACCCGCCCTCCCCTTCCCCCCCATATTCTCTATGGACAGAGACCTGAAGAGCTTTTTGTTTGACAAGTGTGAGTGTTCACATCTACAGCGTTGTAGATGTAGTGACATGATGTCATCTTGTCATCACATGGTGGCGATTCCGAACTAGTGCGGCCGAGCCGCTTCAAATTGAAATTTTTGTTGCTAAAAATAGATTTTAAGTGCAGAACAATGATCATGCTAACATGATGACAGTGATCAATGCTTGTGTGATGGCCTCATCAGCCGGGTTCACTTTTATTTCCGAAGAGTTTAGAGATAGAGTTTTATTCGAGGTCTATTCTGCCTCCAAGAACCAAGCCACAACCACCACGAATTACACGAACGTAAGTCGAAATTTCTTGAAATTTCGTTGACTTTTCAGGTTCCCAAACACAAGTTGTACAAAGTATACCCCTCAAAGATCGTCGGAAGGTCAGAATTTTCCTCGAATTTTCCACCAACTATCCATCTCTCCCACCAAAAACAATCCACTCATCTACAACTAACCAAAAACAGTGGCGCCACCAGTATGGTGTTCCAAGCTTTAGACAGAAGGAGCAAGGTCGAATTCTGTGCAAAGATCGTCGACAAGTCACTCATCTCTACGGATGAGGCCAGAGCTGCAGATAAAGAGGTCCAAATTCTGGGCGAGATGTCGCACCCAAACGTCATCAAGTTGATCGACAGTTATACCGTGGATACTTCCCTCTACCTCGTCCTCGAATTGTAAGATTTGAAATTCGAATATCGAATTTTGGCGGGAATTTTTTTTTGACTGTTGTAGATGTAGGGGAGGGTCTATCTATGAGGATGTGGAGCAGAACGGACTTTTCTCCGAAAAACAGGCGGCAAATGTGATGTTCCAAGTCATCAAAGGACTCGACTACATCCACTCAAAATCAATCTCTCATCGAGATTTGAAGGTGATTTTCTCTCATCTACAACGAGACAACCCTCTGCTCACAAAAACAAACGGGCTGTGATCTACAACGATGTAGATTGGAGATTAAACTGACATAATATAGCCTCAAAACATCCTCTACGGCGATTCATTGAAGAAAGTGATCAAGATCATCGACTTTGGCTTCGGTAAAAACACGAAAAGTGACAGGCTCAACTGGTCCATCGCCGGAACAGAAGAGTACATGGGTGAGTATCTACAACCAACCGTTTCAAAGCAATACGACCTGTACACAGTTTCATCACGATGAAACTGTCGCTGACGTGTACATAGCGCCAGAAGTTATGAAGAGAAATTACGACTACTTCAAGATCGATATATTCAGCTGCGGTTGCCTCTTGCATTTCTTGTGAGTGTCTCATTGTAGATAGATAGACGTAAACTGAGATTTCACAGACTTTTCGGTAAATCCGCGTTGATCAGTGGTGAATCACCCTCTATACTTTTCAGCAATGTCTCCTCTGGTAAATATCCCCTCCCTGTCTCAGAAAGTGGTGAGTTTATTATCTACAACGAGACATTCTCATCCGAATGATACCGACTCAACCGATTGTGCCTGAACTAGTTGTAGTGAAGAAATTGTTCAGCAAGCTGCTGGCTGAGAAGCCTGATGATAGATGCACGGCGGAGGACGCAATGGCTGAAGAATGGTTCTCTGAATACCGAAAATAAACGAGATAGTATGAATCAAAGTGTTCCATCTTGTAAATCAATCCTCTACATTATCTCAATCTCTTGATGTTGTGGGCTGTATGTGCATCATATCCCAAATGATAGTGGGTACATCCGTCTATTTTGCTGCCTCTGTGTATTGCTGGACATGATGAGGTGCCCCCAGGTTTTTTGTGCATAAGCTCCAATTGTCATTTCTCGTGTGACACAAAAGCACAATTGAAACACCGCAGGTTGTAGATTTCTGATGAAAAGATGTGAGGAAATGTTACCGCAACATTTCAAAAGATGGAGGAAGAATTGAACAGCACATTCCAGGAAAACATGGATGAAGAACATGAGGACATAAACGCCGACATCGTTGGCAAAGTTCCTCTACATTCTTTCTCCCTTCTGGCCATCGTTGATCAAATATTCTTATCTCTTCAACAAGCCGGAAAATGTGAAGTTCGTTACCACAGACACCAATTTCTGATATGTTCGCAGTGAACAACGATCTCGTAAGCAAGTAGGGTGATTTCCCTTTAATACTATCATGATTTATGGATGTCCAGACTCAACACTCTCTTCGAACAAACTTTTATCGCAGCTCTCGACCTTTTAGACAAAGATCTCGTCACGAAGGTGACAGCAACACCGAGCGGTCGTCATGTCTTTCAGGTGGGTGATCTCCCTTATATTGTTTGTCTTTTATTGAACCATCTTAGGTCAGTTCTCAATCAGAAAGAGAATCATCATACACCATTTTACCTCAATATTGTCCCTGCAGAAACTACGCTTACTCCGTCGTCTTAAAGCACGAGACCATCATGGTAGGAGTCATGATCATCCAGCCTTTTTGAACAAATCAGTGCAAGCACTTGTTAGCGGTGAGACTGGCAGAGGCTTTAGACGATTTCCAAGCGAGAGAAGTAACAGATGAAGAGCTGGCAGATATATTATTCAAAACCGCCAGCAACTGAAATTCAAAATATATTTTTTTCTTCAGAAGAATTTCATTTTATTTTTATCAAAAAATCAAATTCGATTTTAAAAAATAAATTTGAAATTTTCAAAGTCTATTCAACAGCAGAGACGATATATCTACAATCCTATGTTCAAATTTGTCCTGGATAAGCTGCGCTTCCAGAAGGGCCTGGAACCGTCAATCTTTGGAAAAAGCCAACCACTTACAGAACTCCATGGTGTATTTCGTGACCCCGGCGGGGCAGGCGTGGAGCCCCACTCCATCATCATATGAGTAAGCATAAACACCTGGTGCCATGTTGTGTACAGCTTGTACATACTGTTGTTTGTCAGTACAGATTCTCGCGCTTGAATGTTGAAGGATTGTTGAATCACCTTTGTGTTGACGATGGGTCCGGCTCTGCACTCATTGGGTGTCACGCAGCCGTTTCCGGTGGTACACTGATCTCCACCATAAGGAGTGGGGCAACACATCCACAAACCAGCACCAGAACTCTCAGTCTGGCCGAGCCCGTAGGGTGCGCTCCAGTTGATTCTCTTGCAGGGGGACATGCATCCCAAAATAGAGCCGTTGTTGATGACTCGCAGGTCGACAGAGGCGAGGTCATGTGTAGTACCATAAGAAGTAACGGTAGTCTCGCCGCCAGCAACGAGGTAATCTGAAGTGGGGCATTTTGTGACGTCAAGCGAAGAGGCATCCACACCTTTGAAACCACATCCGCTGGCTGAAGTTTGTTAAACACAGAAAGATTTGGCGTGTTGTAGACGTACATGTACAATCGCAGCCAGAGGTATCTCCAATAGGGGTGAGCTTGTATGGAATCGTCCAGCCGTCGACCTAAAGGATCAGAAAAATTGCAAAAACGAAAAAAAGAGTACCTGGGAGGTGTCGAACCAGGTGGTGGGGTTGGCAGAGTTACAAGAGGTTCCGGGTCTGCAACCCCAAGTGGCCTCGAACAAACTGTCGATGGGTGCGGAGCAACCGTTGGCAGGGCAACCTCCTGGTGGGTTTGGCCAGTACTTTATTCGATCAAAAATTCGTTCATTTCTTCCGTACAAAAATACGCACCTGCATCTGATCTCCAATAAGGCAGTTCCTTCCCTCACTATCACACCCGTATTTAGCCTGTCAAATGTCAGTTTTGACTGTCTACAACGGTGTTCTTCTGACTCACCCAGAATCTGGACCCCGAAAGACCGGTGTCGGGCACGGTGTAGTCTACGTAACTGCCGGGAAGTGCTTGTGTAGTTGTCTGAGATTGTCCTGGGAGTGGCCCTCCTTCTCCTCCATACCTGGCTTCAAACCAAAGTGTATTCTTGCAGTTGTTGATGATTCGCAAGTCAGCAGTTTGAGTGGGGAACTGGTTAGGGGAGGGGGTGGGGTTTATTACTGGGGAGACAGTTGTAGATGGGCTGTTGACAATTACACCGACACCACCGAAATCGCAAGCACCAGAGCCTGCAGAACTTGAGCATTTTATGACCGTGTTGATGTGCTCACCTTGAGATTGGTATGCTTGGTAATACGAGTTGATGGCAAAGGAAATCTGTTCTGCCGAATTGCAACTGGAATATTGACCACCACTGTTGATGCTGGTGCAAAATTGAGCGTAATTACTGCACAACCAGGTTCTAGCAGAAGATATCGCGTTGCTGTCCAACTGCGAGGGGTCTTCTGACTTAGTTCTGCAGGATAAACCTGCCCACATGGTCTGGCAGCTTGTAGATGTGGGAGAGACCGAAGAGGTAGCCGGGGTGGGGGAAGTCGATGTCGAGATGGGATTTATCAAGACACCAATCCCGCCAAAACTACATGCGCTAGAACCTGACCTTTTTTTAGAATACTTAAACGAG
The DNA here is from genome assembly GCA_002081555.1 of Protostelium mycophagum. Lineage (NCBI taxonomy): Eukaryota > Evosea > Variosea > Protosteliida > Protosteliaceae > Protostelium > Protostelium mycophagum. Next base: position 7,867 of record MZNV01000423.1, on the reverse strand, counting down.
ATTTAATTACCTTGAGATTGGAAGGAATTGTAGTAGAGGTTAATAGCGTAAGAGATCTGTTGTGCACTGTTACAGCCGGAATATTGACCTCCACTGTTGATGTCCGTGCAGTACTGAGGATAAGCAGAGCACAACCAGTTTCTTGCACTGTTAACACTGTTCGAGTCCAACTGAGTGGGGTCTTGTGAAGCCGTTCTACAGCTCAAAGTAGAGAACATAGTTTGGCACTGATCATTAGCGGAGGATGTCACAGGGGTGGCTGCTGAAGTGGTTGGTGTAGATACAGAGAAGACTTGGCCAATGCCTCCGAAGCTGCAAGCGGCTGAACCTTCAAAAAATGAGATTGTTACACGAGATCATCGAAGTGAATCACCTTGTGACTGGAACGTGTTGTAGTAGAGGTTCATTGCGTAAGAGAGCTGTTGTACACCGGTGCAGCTGGAATATTGTCCTCCACTGTTGATGTCCGTGCAGTACTGAGGATAAGTAGAGCACAGCCATGATCTTGCATTGGCGATAGCGTTGGAGTCTTGGGAAATAGCTCTACAGGAGAGCTGGTTAAACATGCTCTGGCAGCTGTCTCCACCCGAAGATGAAGAGGATGCTGTCGTGGATGTTGTAGGTGAAGCTCCTTGTACCAAGCCACCGTTTCGGCAAGAATATTGTGTAGGATTGTAACATGCGCCGTTGCATGATTGAGATCCCAAAGAACATAAGACCTGATTTCCAGAGACTCCGTCTGTTGGGCAGCTGAAGTAGGATGGGTCGTAGCATTGCTGTGAGCAGCAGGAGAGGCCGCAATCACAATCGCAGGCGTTCACGACGCAAAAGAAAGCTAGAGTGAGGGTAAGGATGACACGCGACATGGTTAAGGTGTCGGAGTTTTTCTGTATCGGTACAAGGTAGAGGCCTAAAAGTCAATCCTCTTCAAGTTATTTGTACAAAGAATCCTTTGAAGCTCTTCTGTCGTGTTGTGCTCCTCAAAAAATGATGCATCACAAGATCATCTCAAAAATCTCAATTAGATCCGGTATTTGACGGTTATTCGCGGTTCTTAAGCTAAACCCACAAATCCATGAGAAAAAAAGACCTGGCGAGTCGGATTTTCGGGCATTTTTCCGCTGTTCGGGGTTGCGTTTGTAGACGGTTCCATCCAACCCGAAATTCTTTTTAATTTTCGGGGGATTTGTTTTGTGGGGGAGATCGTTCAAATACACGGATATTGCACTCCTTACCGTGACTGTCACGTTTGTTGACGCGTGGATTGACCCTCGGATAATAGTACAAACTTATGTGAATGCGGATATGCCTCTTGAGGGATGAGAAACCGGTACCGCAGCGCGTTTCACTTCTGGGCTCTGTGGTCCGACTTGCAGCTGCAAGTCTTCTGCTCTTTGCTGAGTAACGGAGGATAACCTTACACCTTATTCAGGGTACCCGACCTGACCTTGCCACAACTTGCTGTACATCTTTGATCTGCATTCTGCATCGCAACTTTTGCGAATGTTGCAAAAGCTTGATGATCATCGCATTAATTTTTCTAATTGCAAGCACACATGAACACTACATCCCACACATTCATGTCTATAATTAAATTTCAAGACAAAAAATCTAAAATTCACAAGAAAATTGCAGCACCTAAAAATAGCACACTATAATATCAAACTTTCTTGTCTTTTTTCTCTTTCTTCTCTTCCTTTTCTTCTTTCTTTACCCGACTGTGTACCCTCGGTTTGCCCTTATTGTTCTGCAGAACCTGTACACGTCAAACTACAACCTGACATTTTTCTGACCTTTTCAATCTCTGTTACCCAAGAATCCACATCTTCTTGACTGCCAGCATCCACCAGCAAATCCTTCTCATTAGACTGGAATTTTCTCAGATTTTTCTCGTAATTTTTTCGTAATTTTCTCGAAAATTGGCGGAAATTTCCCCACCTTTTGTGTGATTTTGAAGCAAAAGCTTCTTTTTTTTGACTTTGCTTCGAGGTCTTGAACTCTTTCCAAGATGATGTCATCGATATCATCAAGAGGAAACCATCCCTTTCTATGATTCATCTATGCCACGTTAATAAACGCGGAAATCACGTCTTCATACCGTCTCTTTGGTGTAGTAACTGATCTCATGATCGGTCAGACGGAACCATCGAATCATCCTGTTGGATTTGAATTTTAAGCTTGGAAAAATAGCGCGAAAAATGAACTACCAGTTCGTCCGTTTGTGTCCTTTTTTACTGAGGAAACCTTCTTTAATCATTGGTTTTGGTTTCGCGTCATCAACTATTTCCACTAATGACGGCCTCGACATCTGGAAAGTGTCAGATCTTGAAGGTAGCTCTTATGTCGAGCCAAGTCACCTTTCTGTACATTTTGTGCAGAGCGGTTGGAGATTTTGGGCTACTGTTTTCTCCGCTGCTTGTCAAACCGATCCTCGGTGATACAACTGATGGTTTCAACATATAATCCAAGTGTCTTCGATATGGCATCACAGAAAGGTATTTGACAATTGGAAAGAGAATTGTTCTTCTCTTCTGGGAAATGAATGATCCCACCTGGTGAAGTGGATTCTTCTGGTCCTGATTTCCTCAACACAAACCCGCTCGGGACGGCCTCATCGTCTGAAGAGCTCGATAATGTAGGTGAGATGGCCGTCGAATTGATGAGCGGATTAGGCGCCGGAGGTGTTGGAGGAGGCCTGTTGGGCGGAGTATAATCTTCGTCATCTGATGAACCATACTGTGTCAGATCCCAACCCTTTTTTGGTAAACTCAAAGCGTAGTCGCTTGCATTATCCAATGAATCGACTTGCATCTCGATCCGGTTGTGGGTGTGATGCGGAGGCAACGTAACAAGAGAGCGCTGTAGATCAAGTCAAAAGTTTCTTTTCTGAAGGATTCAGAAAATCGAGGACCTTAACCCTTAAGCTTCAAACTGAACGGAAAGTGCATCGATGATGTTGTCCTTCTCGACACATCTCTTCAAAAACGCTTCATTTGACAGCAAGCCGACAAAAAAGCCAGAAAGACTTCCCTCCACTTGGCCTGTGTACAATAATTGACATCACCGAGGTGGATTTCCGTGGATGTATTTTTGGTCTCGGGGATGCCTCAGCACATTTCGTGTGATGAAGAGAATGTTTTTTGGGGAGAAACTGAACAGACTTTTCACCCCAGATATGAGACACCTCATTCTCTTGGCTCTTTTTGGCTTGTGCCTCGCCGACTCTCTTTGCAAAACTTGTGGATACTTCCAAAACCTCCCCTCACCCCCGCCAGGGAGGCTTTTTCAACTCTCTTTAGACCCTGATACCACGACACCTTCCTTTTTCTCACAAACCGATTCTGGTTGGACCTACTTAAGTTGTGTGGACTCTGGATGTTCAAGTGTGACACCCCCCAAATTCCAATCCGAGACAGGTGTCCTCTTTGCAAAGTAAATCACCCCATCTCCATGACCATCAGACTTATAACATGAACAGAGCTTTCTACACATGGACTCTGAGACAAGAGGATGAAGATGGAAATCCAGTGTATAAGATGCAACTCCCAGGTGGACAGAATTGGGCTATCGGGACTGAAACAGGAAGGAAGGTAGCTCATTTCGTTAATGATTCTTTTTTGTGTTGATCTCTGCAGACGGTCCGCGCAGTAGCCCTGAGCGCTTACGGAAAATACGCCAGTCTCCTCAGTAGATCAGATGATGCTGCCGTTATCACTCTTTTCGGGAATGCATTTGCCTACGCCCCCTTTGGCATAAAGTAAGTCTGATGCTGCTGATCCACGGTGATTGATCGAACCAGCCTCCCTCGAAAACAAGATGAGACATATGACTTGATCGGAATGGCCGAGAGCATCGATCGTCCATGTTGGCTCTTCCGTATCGGAGATGACGTGTACACTGCATCATGCATAGATGATGTCTGTAGTCAGAACGAGAATATCACTTTGTCCAAAGTGTACAGGTACGATATCACCTCAAGAACAAGACATTAACCCGTTGTAGTGGCTACAACTTGCAACCTGGATCAGTTTCTATTGTCCAAGTGAATGGCCTGCCTGTGATCAGCGTCGCTCAGGTGATTCTCCATCATTCATCTACAACGCTCACTCTACGGTCAGAAAAACCAACGAACAGTCATCATCTCTTGTGCCGACGTACAATGCAAAAGTACAAAGACCGACACGGTAGGGAGCCCCACTACTGGTGTTTCAGCCATCGGAAAGACTCCCCTCAACAATATCTTCCTTGCCTCCGTTATCACCCAAATCAACCAGTATCAGTGACGTCATCATGTGTCATCACCTCATCGCTGACGTAATCAGTGGGTTGGAAGTGTCTGTGTTTGCGGGCTCATGGATCACCACTACAACGACCCTGTTCGCAGGAGACTACATCATTCAGACCATCCCCGGAGGTTTTGAGACCCAGATTGTTCTGACAAGTGTCACTCAGTCCAAGTGAGTGTTCTATTATGACTTCAAGGACATGTGCTGAGCGACACAGGACATGGTTCTACTCTGTTTGCGGTCCTTTCACCTTGATTTCATACCCCTCTGCTGGTGAGAATTCTTCGAGATTTCGATGATATTTCGCATGGTTTTAACTCTTATTGAAATTGATCAGTTTCTGCCGGAAGCAGTGTGTCCGTCTCTGGTGCTGACTTTTGCATATCCGCCCAAGCTTGCTATTTTAACAACGGCACCAATTCCATACCATCCTCTGGATCCTTTATTTCACACAATTCCTTCAAGTGCGACGTGCCCTACAACACCCCTTCCGGTGTCTATAAAGTCGCTGTAGGATCGCCCTCCAGCTTTGGATTTGCCACGGTGAAAATATTTGGAAGACCTCTACCCCCTCCGTCTACAACTTCCACTACAGCTGCTAAGACTTCGTCTACAACTTCTAAAACTTCGTCTACAACTGTTAAAACTTCATCTACATTTGCACCGGTGACCACACATCCAGCACCAAGAAGCTGGGTCCAGATCAAATTATCATGGACTTTGAACCCAACAGGCAAGTATTTATTTCATATACACGAATTGATGGTTGTAGATTTGGACGCTCATGCCATTATCGACAACAGATGCGATGTCAACATTAAAAACAAGTAAGGATTCAGTACAAACCGCTTTTCTTGATGGAAATTGGAAATATAGACTGTAACAATGAACCAGGCATTGTTACATAGGAAACGGTACTTTCCATGCTAGTCCATCTGGAATGGGCCCCAACACCATATTCTTTTCTCATGTTGCAGGACACCAGGTCGATTACTACGTTGGGTGGGCTTACACCTATGTAGACTGGCAGAACTCTGGAGTAGTTGTACAAATCACAACCAGCTTGGGATACGTAAGTGATGACAGGTGTCATGTCAGCAGTTATTGACGTGTGTTCAGGTGCAGTTTACGCCCTCTTGGTGGCAGTCTGACAGCATCTGGAGCGTATTCTCCATCACAAGCGACGGATCTATTGTCGCAGGACCACACTCTGTGGGGCATTAAGAGGACGGCGTTGAGCCCAATAAACAATCATCATGAAGGAAACTTTCTCGTTTGAGGACAAATGACTAAAAGTCATCATCGCGTGCACAAACGACCTCTAAAAAGGGCGTCACTGCCTCATGATTCCTGATGATGAAAAATGATCACGAAAAATGAGTGCGAGATTTATTTTCTTCCGGACCTCTTTCTTCTGTCATCGTTCTTTCTACTCTTATCTCTTCCGCTTTCTAGCACGGGTGCAGGTGCTGGTGCTGGTGCTTCTTTCGGCCTGGAATAATCATCAAAACGATTCTGAGCTTCTTGTGTTCTTTCTTAAAAAAACTCACTTCGAGTTTATACTCTTTAAGCTGATCATTCTTGGTTTTGGAGGATCTGCGGCGGGTGCAGGCGCAGGTGCAGGTGTGGCCGCAGGTTTGACTTCCTCCCTGATGCGAGGTTTCTGCGAATCTTCAGTCTCGTTGTAGACGACAACATAACGGATTTCGACGATCTACAACACAACTCCTCACCTTTTTGGTGGGTTCCTCAGCGCCTTCTGGTGGTGACGTGGCTTTCTTCTTTTCTTCTTCTTTCTTCGAATTTTCATCCAGTTCCATCTTACTTTCCTCTGCAGCTTCCTTTTCTTTTTTGGCGGCTTCTCTTTCGGCTCTCCTCTTTGCCTTTGCCTGATTTTTCTCAGAATCTTCAACTGCTTATTGCAGTGTTTGTTGCACCATCTACAACTCGCATAATATAAATTATACCTCCGCTTCTTTTTTGGCTCTCTCCTCCGATTCCTTTTTTTCTGCCTCTTCCTGTTCCTTTTTCTGTTTTTCTTCACTTTCCTTCTTTGATTTTTCTTCCGCCTCTTTTTTAGATTTCTCTTCCTCCATTTTCATTTTTTCTTCGGCTTTTTTCTTCTCTTCTGCTTCCTTTTTCTCTTCGGCTTTGGCTTCCACCTCCTTTTTCTGTTTTTCTTCCTCTTTCTTCTGGTTTTCTTCCTCTTTTTGCTGTTTTTCCACATCTTTTTTCTGTTTTTCCACATCTTTCTTCTGTCTTTCCACCTCCTTTTTCTGTTTTTCGTCCTCTTTTTTCTGTTTTTCCTCGTCCTTTTTGCGGTCTTCCGATTCTTTTTTTCTGTCTTCTTCTTTTCTCGGCCTATCTCGGCTGCGCTCTGCGCTTTTCTCTGAGGATCTTTCTGAGGATTTTTCTGAGGATCTTTCTGAGGTTTTTTCTGAGGATTTTTCTGAGGGCTTTTCTGAAGTTTTTTCTGATCGTTCGTCCGATTTTCTCGTTTTCTCGGATTTTTCTTCGGATTTTTCGGACCTCCTCTCTTCATACTTTTTCTCTGAGCGGTCGGTTTTTTCTGACTTTTTAGCCTCTTCGCGCATGCGGGGGGGGAGTGCTACTGTTGGAATATTCTCTGACTTTTCTTCTTTTTCACGGCGAGAATCTTTGTCTTTGGAGTCACGTGACTTGCGTGAGTCATCCTCCTGGACTCTGTTATTTTTCTAATAAAAATATCAATAGTTGTAGATGGGATCACCTTGACTCTATCTTTAGAGTCCTTGAGGTCACGTGATGTCCTACTAGATGAGGTTTCATCCCTATGCGACTCTTTTTCTCTCTTGGAATCTTCCTTGACCTTTTTTGGTCAATCTACAACCAACCGAAAATTTGTATATTTTGATGTCACGACCGTAATTGTAGAATGATCCTTCTTACGTCTTCTCGTCGTTTTTCCCGCCTTTCTTCGTCCCTGTCACGCCTCTCCTGATCACGTGACCTCTCCTCTCTATCTTTTCTGTCTGAAAACCCTGACTTTTCCCGCCTTTCTTCCCTGGGCCTCTCTGCAGTACGAATTTTCTCGTCTTTTTCTTCTTTCCTTCCTTCTCTTTTATCCACAGGTTTTTCTATTATTTTCAGATTAAAAAAATTCTTATTTTCAGCAGAATTTCCCTGAAATTTCAGGTCCATCTACAACGCCATACCTTCGGTCTTTCTACGTTTCGAATCCCTCTCTTTCGCCTCGTCTGCTTGCTTTCTGTCTACTCTCTTCTTCTCTTCTTCTTCTCTTGAAGTGAGTTGACGCTCATCTTCGCGTGGTTTCTCCCTGCCTTTGGAATTTTCTTCGACTTTTTTCCTCTTAGCACTCCTCTCTTCGTCCTGAAATTTCGTCGGTATTTCAGGAATTATTCCAGAATTAGATTGGGGAAGTGATAGGTTCGACAGAAATATTTTTTTGGTGTTTATATTGCACAAAAATATTATTTAAAGTTGGATATTTTCAATAATATTGGTAACATGTAAAAATATTCGCCTTTGCAACCACTAAAAGGCACCACAACAATGCGTCTTTCCGTATAAAAACAACACAA
>MZNV01000417.1:0-37375 GCA_002081555.1 Protostelium mycophagum | reverse complement strand
CATTGTCATCTTGTACAGAGTCCACATCTAATCTTTTGAGGACTACTTTGACAGCCTGATAGGTGTCAATTGCTGTGGGTACGTCATATTTCTGCAAATAAAATGAATTTACTTTGAATTTTCCAGTTGCAACAGTGATATGGATTTAGAGTGTCTCGTCTGACCCAAAAATATCAACAAGACGCAATAGAGCACCTTCACATCTCGGACCTGTTTTTCACCTCTTTTCTATGCAAAGGTGTGGTTGGAGTGCATGATACAACAAGGAATTTAGCGTCGCAGAATCAAGTCGTGTAACTGTTCCCAATCCTACCCATAAGGTCACATGATATTCTCAAGAAATATTGTACATTTGGGCAAGTATTTGTTTCTGCTGAGGGAAGCAGCTTCTAAGTTGAAAATTGCATGGAAAAGTGATATAACTTCTTAAAATGCCCATCGTTGCTGCATTGTCAGTCACGGTCAGTTCAGCTATGCCACCAAGTGACATCTCTTTGCCTTACTACTACCTACACTTTCACTGATGCTTCCTGCACCACTGCTATCACTGCATTGATCTCACCCATTGCCTGTGTCACTCTAAGCCCCTCTTTATCCACCAAGAGTGTGTTTAACACTGCAATAACCATTCACTCATATGAAACTGCCACATGCTCTGGATCAATTACCGCTTCCTCATCTACTGCTCTCTCTAATTGCCTCAACTCTGGAAAGTACCTATGCAGCAATTGTGTCCCACCAACAAGGCCATCTGCAAATCTGCTTGCTAGACTACGTGTTGGAATTATACGCTTCCTCGGGCTGCTCATTTGTTGGCTTCAAAGCAACAGATATCCAATATAACAAATGCTTTGGTGCAAAAACAGCAACCTGTGAATTAGACACCAGTTTCCAGAATCCCACTTATATAAACGCCTTCTGTGGAACTGGGAACTACGTCGTGCCAGGGAGCAACACCCCTTCAGCCTCCATCCCGGCTAGTGATGCAACAGGAAAATATGTGATGACGTACTCGTATGCGGATTCGGGATGCACTCGCCCCACCACAGCTCTCATGAGCCCCCTTGAAAGATGCACTCAATCTGGCACATCAACCAGCACCAGACTCTCTCTTGTCAACAATCAATTTGTGGCAGCCAGATATAACAGCAAAGACTGCAGCGGATCTCCTTCGACCTCTGATACCCTTTCGCTCTCCACGTGCCTCAGATTTGGCAGTGATTATGGAGCTGTGGTGATCGGATCGACTTTCTCTCCCGCTCCTGGACCTTCTGATGTTGTCCAAGAGTTCTTTACCTCCTCCTCCTGCAACAGTGCCTATCTTCAATCTTATGTGAAGTATGGACAATGTTCTACCGCCAACCCTGGTCAATGTGCAGCGGGAACAGGATACCAAATCCCCACCTTCATCAATGAATTCTGTGGGTCCGGATCTTACAAGGCCCCCAATTCCGCAGCGGCAAAAGGATTAGCCATCCTGACTCTTCTTGTGTCCATGGCAGCCTGCCTTTGAACGGTCACCCGAATAATAAACAATCATCATCTTTCTTCCTTTCTCATTCATGTCAAACTCGCGTGCAACTGACTTGACTCTGGCCCCAGAGGCAAATTTACATTTCACAGACAGTTTCAAGTGTGGCCTAAGAGCCACGGCCAAATATTGTGATCCATGGTCAGCTAGGGATCAAATATGACCATTTCCGAATTGTTTTCCTTGCATGAGATTAAGTAGAAGATGGTTTAGCAAGCTCTCAGTCTCATCATGTCGCACATTACCGTATGACCCCGAATTATCCCATGTGCCAGTTTCAAGAAATAGGGATGACTCTCGTGAAATCCATTGATCTGTGCATTATGAACGAACTTTCATTCATGAATGATGTGTCTCTTTCAACACTAATATAGAATTAAAAATAATCGTGACGATGATCAATCTTTTTCAGCTTTCAGAGAAGTCTTCTTCCATCACTAATCAGCACGTTCTGGATGTGACTTACCCTCATCCACTTCAAGAAATAACCGAATTTATTCTTGATCTACAATTGGTATTGAGCGCCACATTTGATTTTAATTCATTATCTTATGCACCGTCAAAGACATGGGAGCTCACCAAGACAGCAAGCCTGAATTTGGTAGGCCGTACAAGGAAGGGATTTTGACAAAAAAAACAGAATGACCAATGCAATGGACAGTAGAGTCAAATTGGAAAAGGTGAATAAGACAATATTTGGTGTATTCAATTATCTATCAGCCTATATGAGGTGCTCCAAAAGGTATTATTTCATGTGTGGACCGGCATCGCCCGACGACGAATTTCGCGGTAAAGTAACGCGCAAAATCGCGATATAAACAAAGCCGAACCTAGTTGGTCCTGTGGAGGCCACAACATATTCTTGCAGATCTCTTTCAGTCACGAATTTGAGTAATATTGCTTCTAAAAATATCAGAGAATATTTGTTCATTACGGAAGAATTGATTTACGAATAATGCTGGATTGTGAATCCAGTGTATTTTATATTTTTGGTGGCTTCACTGGGACTTGGCGGGAAATAAAAAAATATAAAAACATCGAAATGCATCTTGCAGCTCCACAACTCGGATCTTCCATAAGTAATTATTTTTCAACACTACAAAATATGATGCGAAATATTTTATCCACTTCCAAAATGCGTCACAGGAAAAATTCGCTGTTTTCACAAAAAATGTTAAAAATACTCTAAAAGCGTTCTACAAAGATTACAATCAAAAATATCCAATTGCAGACTCTTTCTATGTGTATTTTGTGTACAAAAAAATCACAGAAAATATCTGATACATCCATTTTCGGCGGCTCTCACAACCCGCTCTTATGGCGCAATCGGTCCACTTCCAAAATGCGTCACAGGAAAAATTCGCTGTTTTCACAAAAAATGTTAAAAATACTCTAAAAGCGTTCTACAAAGATTACAATCAAAAATATCCAATTGCAGACTCTTTCTATGTGTATTTTGTGTACAAAAAAATCACAGAAAATATCTGATACATCCATTTTCGGCGGCTCTCACAACCCGCTCTTATGGCGCAATCGGTAGCGCGTTCGGCTGTTAACCGAAAGGTTCCTGGTTCGAGCCCAGGTAGGAGCGAATATTTTGCTCCATTAAAGAGTGACGTACCTTCTGACGTTTATGGCACCTTCTGTCACTTATGACATGCCCAATCTCTGAATGTTCTGCAAAATACCCAACTAATACTTTTAGGCACCAGTTTTGACCTCTTATGCTGAATATATGCGACCTTGCTTTCTGCATTTCTTTTTTGGTTCTGTCATCAATTCAGATTAAAGCTTTATGTTCATTTATGGTCCATTGAAAAATAGCATCTTCCTTGCCCTTTAAAAAAATGTACAAGGTTTATTTGTTGTAATTTAGTACAAAAATTCAATAAAATAATGGGAGAAAGACTCACAGGCAACAAAAGAAGCTCCCTGACCGGGAATCGAACCCGGGTCCCCACCGTGACAGGGTGGTATACTTATCCGCTATACTATCAAGGAGGTGTGCTTCATTCGTAATGATGGCTTAGGCAAATCTTTCGATTCGGAAGTATTGACGTTGTCCGCTCTGAAGCCAATCATCTCTTTTCAGTCAGCGTGTTCCGAAATGGACATGTTTATTGATTCTTACTTGATATAAAGATTCATAAGTGTGGCCACACTCATGTTGTGGAGGACCAGAGTGGCGCATGTTCAAGCAAGTTGTTATATACTGCAGGTATCAAGATGGGTATGTTATCCAGCAGACAGGTATATAGGGTCTTGAACGATGTAGAGGGTATTCGATGAGGTGTGATCGATCAGCAGTGATGAGAGGAAGCAGGTCTTGTTCATTCTTGATTGGAGGGTTCATGGAATATCCTACGAGCGGGGAGGATCCGATCAGCTTCTGGTTGACCTCCATGAAACCTCGTATGACTCTTAAAGTAATTTATGGGATCCAAAGGGGGTCTTCTGGGGCTTTAGAATCGTGTGGAGTTCTCTTTTTTGAAGATGGGTACCTGCATATTAGATTAGATCTAAATGAATCGAAAGAAGGGTTTTGAGAAGGGTTGATTATATACTAAAGGTTGTGTATATAATAAAGATCCCCTGAAGTCACCTTTTCTTTGAATCGAATGGCTTTTTTAATGCATATCGAAATACTCGAATCAGTTTCCTTCAAAGAGAAGAGAATCGTCAAAGTATGATAGACGCTGACCTCTAAATCCTCAACTATGACCTTCGGATGACCTCGTGCTTCCGTTGCCTTTCTGCGGTTTGGTGATCTGCCGAGAGCCGTTGAAAAACGTTTAAAATGTTTTGCGCGCCAAAAAGTCCGTCTACAACCAAACCACAGATTTCCTGCCATTTGAATATGATGAGCTAGCACAGATGTGTGTGATATATTTTCATCTTTCAAAGTATTCTTCTTCTCAGTTGAAAAATCCTGTCTGCGAGATTGGATTCTTTACGTAAAATAAAATAGATGAGCTTCTGATCCGGCAGAGCGGGCATTTGATGAGGCTTGATGAACTTCCAGAGGATATCTTATTGGAAATTCTTGGTTGTTTGAACGCAAGAGATGTCTTGACACTGAGTCGAGTGTGTAAATATTGGAATCAGTAAGTTGCTCACTTCATGCATGATGGAAATCAACTCAGCTGTCAAGGCTGAGATTGATGTAGGATTTGTCAAGATGCAAAGGTTTGGAAAGGTCTGACCACCAAATTGATGGAGCAGAAGTCCAACAGCTGCTCGCGAGAAGGTGTGTCCAATGACTTCAGTAGCTTCTCATAGTCAACAATTAGGATCGCTATTGTCTTTCCCTGGCATTCTCGCGAGTATCACCGATTGGAAGATGCGATACCAGATCATCTCCAGTGAGCACTTGAATCTTGCTTAACGATCTGATTCGTGTCTTTAACGCACCAAGAATCAAAAGTCGTCTGACGCAGACAGGAGAATCCATCATCGGCAACGGTATAGAGTACCCAAGACCCTCTGTGCACATGGGAGGATATTTATTAGGCTTTCAAATACAAGTCCAGAAGAGGAGTTCCCTACAATATTTTGGGTTGGTGTTGTTCGAGAGATTGCCTTTGTTAATCTCGTAGCATCATTTCAAAGATGAGAAAAGCTGGTGCCAGCTGTAGGATGGGATTGTACACGCAATACCCAAATTTGGTATGTGCTGGTATAGAGAGATCGAGTCTCATGAATGCAACAGGCTCCACTTCCTCATTTTGATCGACATGTTGCCGGTGCATCTTCCTTGATCATCACTGCTGCAGGTATGAATCCTACAACGATTCAAGTTTCGCTTCTGTGCAGACGCATGAACATTTTTACCCAATTTTTTTTGGGACAACCCGTCGACAATTTCAGCGTTGTCCGAGAAATTTTTGAGCCCACGAGACCTGCCGATTCTGTGCTCTGGCGGAATCACACCTGAGCGGAAGAGGGGCGACCCTTTTCAACTTGTTGCAGAGACGTCATCATTCGATCTACCAGAAGGTGTTGTACATTCGTTGTAGACGGACGAAAACTCAAGGGAATTTCAGGGAGGGCGGAAAGATCACCAGATTCAGACGCAAAGATATGGCTGGACCCGGGGAGTTATTGGTTGATGGTGAGGAGTGATTGATGACGTCATCTGAGATGTACAGGCGATTTTTTCTGAGGATGTCGCAATCGGTGAGAAAGAGATATCTCACTTTAAAATACCGATGAGATTCGCCCTGGGTTTCAACGTCGATCACTCAGTAGGTATGACGTCATTGTACAAAAGATGACGTCACAGTGAGTTCTTCTAGGTAACAGAACCCTGCCTTTTTCAGAAAGGAGGTTGCCAAAAATGTATCCATCTCATCACGCGGCTTTCTACGGAAATTTTCACAACTATTATCTCGTTGTATCAAAATGAAGAATTCTTCATCGATTACTTTATTAAACCATCAGTCGGTTCGACGATCTACAACGTTGTATTCTTATTGGGGAGAACCTGCGTTGGTTGGGGCATCACCGGCGGGCTCGGAGTCACGGCGGGGGCTGGCGGAGCGCTCTCTACAACACGTTAGAGATTGTAGATAATCACGATATATGACGTCATTTTACCTGGGTGCAGGGGAGGGGCTTCTTCTGTCAGAGGGGGCGGGGCTTCTGCTTCTGCTTCTATAAATTGTCAGAGAGACTATATGAACACGTCATCACCTCTGTCTCTTGGCCTCAGGGCTGCGGCTGGATCTTCTAGGGCTGGGGCTTCTCTTGGGGCTTCTGCTTCTTCTGGGTGATCTTCTGGGGCTCAAAGATCTCTTACGGTAATCTCTATCACGTTTATCATAATCGCGATCTCTATCATCACGACGGTAAGAGTCACGACGATCGAAATCGCGGTCTCTTCCGCGTCCATAATCGCGATCCCTGTCATCATAACGAGAACTTCCTCCTCTACCTCCGTCCCTGGGCTCGCGGGGCTCACGGCACTCTCTGGCAAAGTGTCCGGTGCCTCCACAGTTGTAGCACCTAAGAGGGTCAGTAGAGAACTTTGATCCATACGTCATATGACATTTTGTGATCGAAAGTGATTGAACGAGATATCACAAATGCTCACTTCAGGTCTCCACCGCCACCACCACCACCACCTCCTCCTCTGGGTGCGTCATCTCTACGGCTTCCCTTGGCCCATTCGACGACAACACGAGATCCTTGGATTTCCATACCATTAACATCCTTCAAGGCATCCTCTGCATCACGCTCATCTTCGAAAGTAACGAAGGCAAAGTTGACTTTAACGTCGCAGCGCTTGACTGGACCAAATCTCTTGAAGACATCCTATTTAAACTTTCAGACAAGATACAATCTCGTTGTTATATCCCTAACTCACCTCTAAGTCTCTAACGCGGACGGATGGGGCTACTCTGCCAATGAATAACGCCATTTTCGACTGTGATGGGTAATGATCTTCGTTGAGATGAACCGGAAGAAAATGCGAATGCGCATAATTCAGTCACTGTGGAACTTGGTTTCTTTTTGTTCGTGGCCACCATGCGATGTCCATCTTGTTCATCCTCTTAACGCTCCCACTCTCATATCTTATCTTCTATTGATATCTATATCTGTATACTTCCAAGTTGTACAGATGTCAAAGTTACTCAGATGTCGAGAGGATGAAGGCAGTGATTTACAACGATGAGAACACCGTTTATTGATACAGGGGAGTTACTCTATTTTCCACCTAAAGTGGTAGCAACCTTGTAGTTTTTGATCTTGTCCCAGTCGATCTTAGTCTGGGTGATGGGAAGCTTTCTTCTCAGGGCCTTGAAGGTGGTGTCTCCCATGGTGCTGTAGTTTGCCTCCAAAGAGCTCTGGAAGCTCTGCTCTGCCTTGAGAACGGCCTTAACGGCAGCGGCGGCGGTGGCGTCTGGGCTCTAGGATGATTTAAGAATGTGCGACGATTTACATATGACACTCACGCCAGCAGCAGGGCATGCGACCTTAACGGTGGTCTCGGTATTCAATTGAACATTTCCATCTTCGTAGTAGTGGACGACGATCTTGAAATGACCAACGAGCTCACCGTTGGAGTACGTCCAGACAGCTCTCCATCTTCCGTTGCTAATGTAATTAATCATGGACTTTTAGATCCAGCTCATGACGTGTATACTCACTAGAAGTTGCTTGAGTTGAACTTGGCACTGGAAATGGCAACAGTGACTTCATTTCCCTTGGCGTAGACGGTGGAAGCACCAAAAGGGTAATGTTCTTTGGTGTAGTCTCCGAAAGCCTTGTCGAAGGCAGCTCTCAGAGGCTCTGCTGACGAGTCGAGCTCTCCAGCGGCAGGTCGATTTGCGGTGACTTGCTGGTCACTATTTCAGAACCACATAATATGAAAAATTATAATCTATACCTGCTTGATGTGGTCGAAACGGAGAACAAGACCTCCTCTAGGGTCCAAAAATTCAGAGTCGGAGACCTCTCCGTACTTGGTGATCAAGACCTTGTGTCCCTTGGGGGAATCGACGGCGATCATCTGCTCCGTGTTGTACTCTCTGAAGGTCTTTCCCGCGGTAGAGTTGATCATCTTCTCGTCTGGAAGTAGGGCACGAACATCTTGTGTCCTCTCAGACATCGGGTCACATATATCCGACGAAATCATATGTTAAGAGAAAGTCTTACCAGTAACAACCTCTCCGAGTTCTCCTGGGGGTGAGGAGAGAATGAAAGAGTTGGCGATCTCTATGAGTTCTTCTTGGGTGGGTTCAGCCATGTCTTTGGACGATCGAAGATGGTGAAAAATGGACTTGGTGTGAAAGGCAATTTTTTTTCGGTAACTACCGCAATGTCAACAATCTACAATGTCCTCGTGGTCGACCTCAAACCAGCAGACGTCAGCCCAGAGTGTCCTGTTTCTTCCTCTATATCAATCTCATAATATTCTGCTTCCGTATTTTCCATGCAAAAAAACAAAATTTGGATGGACATTCACAAAATTGGTCGTTGATTGGTGATCAAAAAATCGCGTCACAAGATCGGAGAACGACATGGAAGATATCAAGGCCGAAAAGAAGAGACTGGACAAAGCTGTCGATGTGTGTTATTCTATTCATCTACGTTCTCTGTTTAACTGACTCTGCTAAAAACGAGAAAAAGATCTTTCTGAGTCTTGATAGGCGAATAATGCAGAAGGAATGCTTAAGTCTCTTCAGACCTTGAGCAAGGCCAAAATCACATTTGACCAATTGAGGGTATGATTAAATGTTGTACTTCCCAGCCCCTCCTCGCAACATCATCGTTTATGATCGCGCTGATGTATTTAGGACAGCAAGATCGGAAAGACTGTCGGTAAATTACGAAAGCACAGCGATAAAGAGGTATTCCATTCTCCTTAATCAACTCATCCTTCGCAGATCCAAGAGCTTAGCACACGACTCGTGAGCGAGTGGAAGAAGCTTCTAGATGCGCCAAAAGAGACCGATGATAAGAAGAGAAAGACAGGTAATTGTGATTCCCGTTCTGCATCTGATGTCATATAGAGTCACCCTCTACACCTGTTAAGAAGCAGAAGAAAGAGGAGGAAGAACCTGTAAAGAAGAAGCAACCACCACCAAGAGTGAGTTTGTCCAAATCATCAATGATCATCTGAATGATCCTTCGAAATGTTTGTAGTGCATTGAACCAGCTTTTTGGTGGGATGCGATCTCACAATGCTGAGACCTCTGGACTAGTGTTGTTTTTTATTGCGGTATTGATCTCCTCCACCTTAATGCCCCACGGATTGTCATATAATCATTGCGGAGACGCCACAATGTTTGGAATGATGCTTCATTTTTTGTGACACATGGCAGAATGCTGGTGATGGCGATGTCAGAGAAAAGACGAGGGAGCTCCTTCAAAATGCTCTGGGCGGAAAGAAGGAGCAAGGTGTGTCCATACTTATATTTTCCCGCCAAAACGCTCATTTCGACAGACACAAAATCTACCGAAGACGTGGCTGATGCGATCGAGCAGGCCCTGTACGACTTGTACAACGGTAACACTGGTGAGTTTCAAAAGACGGGAAAAATGACACCTTTCATGATTCATTATCTTCTTTAAATTGGGTGGCATGTCGTTGTGTCTTTGTGCTATTTTCTGTGTGGCGGCTTTGTCGCACCATTTTGGCCAAGATCATCTACGATTGCATTAAGAAGATAGAATGAAGAATACTTATCGTCTTAGACAAGGAATATAAGGCCAAGTTCAGATCGCTTTCCTTCAATGTGAAGAACCCAAAAAATCCTGAACTCAGAGATTCATTGATGAGAGGAGAAATCTCTGGTGCCAGGTGATCGATCTTTGAACAGTCTACATTTCGATTTCCAAAATCAATCAGAATCATTTTCAATCTAATGTATTTGTTCATTTATTCACATCGACAGATTATGCCAGATGACAGCTCATGAGATGGCTCCCGAAGCTTTAAAGAAGGAGATTGAAGCAATTGCTGAATGGCATGAGAAGGCTGCGCAAGCAGGTGGTGGTGCTCAGACCTCCACAACCATGTTTAGATGCGGTAAATGTGGAAAGAGAGAGACCACCTATTACCAACTGCAAACTCGAAGGTGATCACCTCTTTCCTCTCATCATTCTGATCTATCAACAGTTCTGATGAGCCCATGACAACTTTTCACACCTGCACCAACTGTGGAAACCGATGGAAGTCTTAACGATGATAAAAGAATGTTTTGACCGCACAATTCTGAGAGCCATTCCTCAAACATGTTCGAATCATGTCTCATTGCTTCTTTCATCTACTCTTTAGTAGAATTGTCCGGGAGCGAAATAACGGTAACTTACACAAAGTTTTATTTTTGTAGCTTTCCAGCCCCAGCGACACACGCAAGGTTGGACTCTTTCAGAAAATAGTTCAGATAAAAAGTGACGCCTTCGAATGTCTCGTCGCGGCACAGCATCCCTTCCTTCTCTGCAATCTACATAACTCAGATCTTTTCTACAATAAATATTGCAACCTCCAATTGGTCCGTGGCGAGGGTCAAAGAGATGTTTTTCCCAACAGAAATCTGAATTTGTCACAAAAGATGCTACAAAATTCTTTTGATAAACTTCCATGTTGACATGAAAGACCTTGAGGTGATTGATTGAACAATCGCACATGACAAGATATATTCTTCTGGAATTATTTGTCCATGAAAATATAGGGCGGGAGGCCACAGTACCAAGGTTGCGATAGACAGACTCACCTCAAAAGGGGTTTGTGGTCCGTGGATCTTAATATATTCTTCCATCTGTTTGGCAATGTTTCCATCGTTATTGTCGGCTGCAATATGTTATTTCAAAGGGGAGAATTTTGTCTACCTGGCACTACAACGAGTACACCACTGCCCAGCTTTTTCATCCTGAGAAATGTCAAACATGTCCCCACTTCAATCACGATAGCAACCGGGTCGACACGGTTAATGACTGATTCTAAACGTTATGACGGTGACGTCACTTGTCATAATAAGATATCATGGCTCACCTCAGCGGTAGTTTCATGTTTTCAAACATTGTACAAGCTTTGTACAGATCGTCCGGGGATATTAACTCCGTCCCGCGAGCCCTGTTGAACAGGCAATAGAGGTCGCACAATGATATCATGCCCCCATGTCGTTCTTTCAATGGTCTGACAAGCCAGTCTGAAAGTTGGCGGGAGAGTTGTTCGTGATATAGAGACCCGGCGCTGTTCCTGAAATAGAATGAATTGTTTGGCGGGAAAATAAAATGCGGCTAAAAAACACATTTTCATATGAAAACTCACTTGGTGACTGGTGAGACAATACCCATAGACATCATAGCGTCTCTTAGTTGTAAATCGTCTTGTGTGTTACCACTACTCTTTGTCATCTGTGCTGAAAGTCTTTCCGCCAGTTGTACCATCTCCCCCGCCTGAATCATATCAATGTCTTGATCATTAATATTAATGTCTTCATCATTCATGTCATCAATCACCTTGGTCATGAGCGCATTAAGATCACTGAAAGCTTGTGAGAGAGATTCCTCCGTCTGTTTCCCACGATCTTCTTGTTGCCTGGACAAATGAGTCACCTGACCATTTTATTGTTTCTAGACTGCAGCAGGGCTGCAGTCATCATGTATTTAAAGTTGGATATGGATTTAGAAACTTTTTACTTTACAATATTAACTATGCTTCAAGACAAACGAATGCTATGATTTGGGAACAAATGAAATTATAGTTTCTGAAATCTTTGCATGGAGTGATGGACGGACATGATCCAAAATGGAGTGATCATGCCACCTGATGATGCCGGATATTCCAGCTTGGTTTGTCGTGAATTCCTTTGCCTGGGGTTTTGGGATCACAGGTGCGGCCGATTTTTCCTGGAGAACATCATTCCAGAACATGTATTTTGATATTTATTTGTGAAATATTGAAATCATTTTTATTATGCGTAGATTTTCTCAAATGAGGAAAAAGAAGTTATTTAAAAATAGACGATGATGTACATACCCACGCTTTCCCAGAAATGGCCTTATGCATTTTTTCGAGGAATTGATCCTTCCCGCCATTTCTGAAAGATAGACGAAAGGAGCGGCCGCTCAGAACGATTTTTATTTTTGGACTGGAAGCCAATTTGATGTATGAAGTCTATAATCATTAAATTTAATGACGAGAATGAACTCACATCATCGCTCATGGACAATACGAGAGATAAGTGGAGACTCATCGGTGCCAATCTTCTGTGTTCGTCTGTCCAAATGATTCTCATGTTGGTAAGATACACTAATCCTTTGTCGTACTCTGATTTTGAATCACTAATATGTCAGTATAGTGTGATCAAGGGTGCATGATTAATCATTACTGTCAGGTGATTCTCATTTTGATTCTTCACCCATCGTATATCGCAACGTGATTGACCATCATGATTTCCAACTCATTGTGCAAAAACAAAGGTCTTCCTCCCTCTGATAGTGTCGCTCCTGTCCATCGATCCAACATGTCTGCCGATTTAAAAATCAGCCATGATCTTTGTACGAGTTGTAGTCTGTCGTGAAAACTCGGTCAATTTTTGAAATCACACACACGAATTTGTTTCTTCTCGTCACATCACATCACAAAAGCCAAAACAAACAACACACACGCCACAATGTCTCAGTACAAAGTTTCTTCTTCCAGCGCACCCACTGGATCTATGGGCCAAAAGCAATTGGCAAAGGGTTCCTCTCTTTCCATGAGAATGTGGGACGAAAATGCTCACACCGAGACCCAACCCCAAGTTGAGAGAGATTACGAAACCGTTGGATACGTCATCTCTGGAAAGGCCGAGCTCCACATCGGCGACAAGGTCATTGAGCTCACCACTGGAGACTCCTGGGTCGTGCCAAGACACACCAAGCACACTTACAAGATCACATCTGACTTCAAGGCAGTAGAGGCCACACACCCAGTCGCAGAAGAGAAGGGAAGAGACGCCGCTCCCCAATAAAGAATCCTGAATCGCTTTGTACATTTTGTGCGTCATGATCATCAACAGGACAAAACTGAAAGAAATAAGACAACACGAGATCTTTATGGCTTTCGCCTGTTTCTTTTGGCTCTCCAGCCAGATTCAGATTCTTTCAATTATCCACAAGTTCATCCTCTAAACTTCCTCCACTCTCCTCTCTTCTACAGAAATGATCACAGGGATTTCCCCTTGCAGCTCAGAAGAATCTTGTTGGTTTTTGGTGACGTCATCACGTGTGAGATCGACTGTCAGGTTCAATGATCTTGTCGAAGTGACGTCTTCGGTGTCACTCTCCAATGATTTGTCGTTCTCCAGTGATTTGTCATTCTCCTCGATGTGCTTGGTCTCACTTTCGGCAGGTTCTACAATCACGTCCATGTTTTCAGCGGCCAACTGAAGGAGTCAACCATCACCCAAAAATAGAACAAGATAACTTTGCTTGGCAATATCACAGCAACTCTTGGTCACAGAAAGATGACTAACATAACAGGCGCAGAGCGCCACAAGTTGTAATATTTCTGTAAAGAGGACAGAATCCAACCATCTAATGATGATCTGAACTCACCCTCTCCGCTTCCAATTTTTTCTTCTGTTCTTGAAGGTTTTTGTATGCCCTCTTGCCGACAAAGGCAACGATGACGAGGACCAAGATGGTGGCCGCGACATTCACACAGATCATGGCAATCTGAACGGGTCCCATGTGATTGGCTAAAGAGATCAGTTTTTGTGGGAAGATGAGAAGAACATGAGTGGGTTATACTTACAGTTGATGGCCTCAGAAATACTTTTGAGAGTCGTGCCGAGGTAGCTGTAGACTGCCATCTCTATACATGTTGGGATGATGCCAGCGATCACAAAAACGTGCAGTGGTATTTTGGTTGTCTGTAAAGAACACATCAGATACCATTTTGGTGGGAAAGACCTACCGCCAAGATCATGTTGAGAATGCCAAAAGGAATTGGGCTAAATCTCAATAGAAATACGAATTTCCAAGCCTCCTTCTCTATGAGCTCTTCCACATCATTGAAGAAGGCGAATTCTTCATCCATCATCTTCTTGACTCTGTGGCGAAGGAATCGCCGACAGAAGATGAAAGACACTGTATATCCAATGCAAGAGAAAGGAAAAGCCACCAAGAAGGCTTTACGAATCAGAAAATGATGTTAACGTTGGCCACAGATGATTACGAGACGAAATCGCTCACCTTTCCAAAAACCGTAGACGAGCCCACCAAAAATGGCGAAGAGCGTAAAGAGATTTGGTATTGGAAATCCGGCAATGATCTCTCCCACTGCGATAATGGCAAGCCCCCAATGTCCTGTCTTATCATGAACCCACTTTAGAGCCTTCTCTAATAGTCCTGTCTTCGCCAACACAAAAAATAAAACGATGATGGCGACTAAGAACACCAGCAGAATGAATAGCCGCAGTATCATCCTCCTGTGCAGCTATAAAATATCAGTTGAATGAAAACAGTGTGATCGAGATCACCTTTAGACGATACCAGATTCGTTCTCCCAGAGATTTTGGGATCTCATCTTCTTTCTCTTCTTTCGCCACAACCTCCTCAGTCAGTGATACGTCTATCATGACGGGGCTTTCGTCATTCGGTAGGTCTATCTCCTGGTCTATGTCGCCTCTCCCCATGCTGTTCGTTTCTTTGTGTGTAAACTCCGGAGCTCTCGTAAAAACTGAAGTCCCACAAGGGAAGCTTTCCTTGGCAAGTTCCAGATGATGATGCCTGAAGACAAGTGATGTGATCCTTGCCCTGTTTTGTCTTTCCAATGCAGGAGTCTTCTGGTGTGCGACAGAAGTCGAGATCTTTCGTTCAAAAAAGATTCGAACTCACGATAGCAGGAAGATTGCACGGTAACAAACCGGATTATTGTCTACTACTAAGGCGACCAAAACTAACACAGACGTGACAACTGATCCAAAAATTGAACTTTTTGACGTGGTGCGCAAAACGAAACCAGCGAGATCGAGCTGAAGAACTCATGAGCGAAATGATGTTCATTCGATAAGCATCAATCATCCCAATGCGTCCTGACCCCGGATACGTCCGTGTTCATCTACAATCCAATAAAGAAAGGTGAAGTCTTATCATGATCGCACAGCATGATCAGATCCCAGCATCCGTAATAATTCTGTAGATCTTCAGATGAAAATCTGGTTTCACAATTAAATTTTTTTTCGTCAGTTTTTCATGAGAAATTTTACAATTTCCGAAAAAAGTTTCCTTTTCCCGGAGATTTTCACGAATGTCTTACCTGTGGTCACATCTACAACGGATCCATCAGTGTTCAACTTGGCATCGAACCAATCCTCTCGTGCTAATTCTGCATACCTCCCGTTAATTAACGCGATGTATTCCTCGTTCATTTCACCAAGTTTCCTCCGTACTTCCTATCAATGTTCAGTAAATCTCGAAGAAATTTTATGAAGATCGGCTGATTGTAGATGAGGATAATCTCATCTACAACGAGGAATACCCACCTTTTCTGCTTCAGTTCCGGCTTCATAGCGTTCTTGTAATCTCTGCTTCACCGTGTTGTTGGGTGTTTCACATAAGATAATAGAGCAATTGTAGACCTGAAAGTTATTATTCACCATTTATTGTTGAATATATTTAATTTGCAGAGGAATCAGACGAGGACTTCGAATACAATTGTGTTTTGTCTGGCTTGCCAAAAATCACAAAAAGAAATGTACCAAAATCGTCTCTGTGCAGGGCTGCAATGATAACTACACTTTGATATAATTATGGCCGTGACATTTTGAATCTTCTTCGCGACATGTCGCGAGGCTGAGAAGATTGATGAATGCGAATCGCAATTCTTCTATGCAAAGTACTATTGCAGAAATGAACAGATACACATCTATGAACATCTTCCTTTATATAAAGTTGTTCACGCACCAAACACAAGAAAAATAGACCAACCTTTTTGATCTCGGCCATGGCATCACATGCGAAGAGATTGTTGAGGTCGCCTCTGCTGTAAATATAAGGTGTCAACAGGCTTCTGTCGAAGAAGACCAAGTTGTCTTTCAGCTTGTCCTTCTGCAGGCGATGTCAGCTTCCACATCACGGAGGTACATGCCTCAAACTCTCTTGCATGTCTTTCGATGGTTGAGAAGATGGAGCATATCCATTTGATGGGCAGAATAGAGCCTTCTGGTTTGTAGTTGGGGTTCTGATTACATAATTCCACAAATTGCTCGAATCTAACTGCGAATCCATTCTCGCGAAGAGTCTTGCATATTGTTGATTTACCTTGTGATGTTAAAATATGGCTAATGAATCACTGAAGAGATCACCAGTCGCCGCAACACCCTCTATAAAAACAAAATGAACTCTTCCATCATTTCTCTGATTGATAGGTATCTTATTACTGTTTCCTTGTAATTGTTGATAAGATCTTAATCTCCTCTCCTTGTCCTCTGGATGAAAAGATGATTTGATGATTGTTGTGTCACTCATGTTTCTCTTGAATAAAGCATTTTGAAATTTTTGAGATTGCCTGAAAGAGTGCCTCAACATATAGTGCTCTGATCCTGGAATGTTTGATGATCACGGAATCGTGGTCCGAAAATTCTTCCACGTAAATTGATTCAGAAATAAAGCGTGCCAAAGCCGGGAACTTGAGCGAGTCCCCATTTTTCATAATCATCGAAAATGTCAGTCGTTGTGGACTCCATCAGCCCCACTGAAGAGCAACTGTTCTTAGAGTTAGAGAACATCAAGACAGAAGGTGCTAATGTTGTGCCTCTCGTAATGTTCATTCCACAGAACATTCCAGGGCCACTCGAGACGTAGGCTAGCACCATTTAGAACATCACATCTGAAATCATCTAGTTTTTTAAGAGTCAGACCTCATGCAAAGGAGTCTTTCATTCTCGAGTCTGCAGAGGCCGTTCTCCATGCCAAAGGAAAAGCTGACTTGATTTACTCCATAGTATGCACTGATCCTGTGGACAAGATTGTGGTTGGTGACCCAAACAATACAGATGGGTATCAGGGTGAGCCACTCTTCTCATTCCATCTTCGCAGTTTTCAACCTGTCACGTCAGCCAGTCCTCATTTTGAGACACTTGCAGGCGATCCTGTATCTTTTGTCGAGAATATGATAGGCAACAAGAGAGTCTCCTCTGCCCATGCTCTCCAACCAGATGTCCTCAACGGAGGTCCACTTGGTTACATTGGTTATGATTCGGTTCGATTCTTTGAACCTCGCATTGCCAAGAATTATCCACTCAAAGACGTTCTCGAAATCCCAGAATCTGTCTTCGTCATGTGCACATCATTCGTTCATTATGATCACGTCAATAAACGTAACCGACTCGTTACGCTCTGTCCCATACCGGTGGGTCGTTGTAGATTGAGTGTCCCTGGGATCTGAACATCTCAGGTGGATTATGACGTGGAAGAGATCAAAAAATCGTACGCAGAGGCTTCTCAAAAATTGAAGCGTCTGTACGAGCGCATTGTAGATTCAGAATCATATGAAGAACCTCAAGACAGAAAAGAAGGACCCCAAGAGGCGGGAAAATCTAACATCGGGAGAGAGGGTTATGAGGTACTCGCGTTTCATTGAAATGAAACTAACCCCCCAGGGTTTTGTGGCCCAACTGAAAGAGAGAATTGTAGATGGCGACATCATACAATGCGTTCCCTCCCAGAGGGTTTTGAGACCGACACGTGTACACCCTTTCCACATCTACAACGAGCTCAGAACATTGAACCCCTCAAGATACATGTTTTACGCCGATTTTTTAGATTTTCAACTGGTCGGTTCTTCACCAGAGTTGCTCGTCAAGGTGACGTCATCTGACAGCCATTTGACACATTTTGACATCATGATAGGTGACAGACGGAGAAGTGGTGAATCACCCCATTGCCGGTACAAGGATGAGAGGTGCAAACCTGGAAGAGGATGAAGCCCTCGCGAAGGAGCTGTTAGGTGAGAGAATTCAGGTCGAAATCTCCCCGAAATTTCGTTTGACGTGGTTATATAGGTGATGAGAAGGAGAGGGCAGAGCATATTATGCTCGTCGATCTCGGCAGAAATGATGTCAACAGGGTAGCGCAGGCTCTCAGCACCAGGGTGAGGACCTACTATTTGTAGAAGTGTTTTGATTCGGGATATGAAAAGTCAGAGGACGTCATCACATGACGTCACAGCATCATGAAGACAACATTGATCATCCAGGTGACCCATCTGATGAGGATTGAGAGATACAGCCACGTCATGCACATCGTCTCTGAGGTAAAGGGGAAACTCAGAGGAGAGTTCAACGGCTTCCACGCCTTCCGGTCTATTTTCCCCGCTGGAACTGTTTCAGGAGCACCAAAGATAAAGGTACGAATATATTTTGACGGACTACAACGAGACAGTGAATAATGACCATTTTATATGTATTATTTTAATGACAAGTTTACAGGCGATGGAGTTCATCTCTCAACTTGAAAAAGAGAAGAGAGGTGTTTACGCCGGAGCTTTCGGAGTTTTCGCGCTGAACGGAAATGTCGACACTTGTATTGCATTGAGAACAATGGTCGTCAAAGACGGTATCGCTTATCTACAAGCGGGAGGAGGTGATTTCATTCAATATGTATACCATTTATTATTCCACGTTTGTTAGCGTGATCGACTGCGGTAATATCGTGTGATACCAACTGACTGTCAAAGGAATTGTTTATGACAGCGACCCCTACGCTGAGTACATGGAGACGGTCAATAAAATGGCCGCAACCGCCAAGGTACCTTCTTAACTCCGCGAAATATTCTGACCGGTGTAGTCTGTCGACGTCGCGGAAGCGAACGTGAGGCCTAGGAGAGAGGGGAAAAAGCCACTTGGAGTGGATCTACAATGGTGCAATAGGTGGTTGAACTCTTTTAACGGCCCGAGCAAGCCCCAATCTCGCACCCGCCTTGTCAGTTTGACCCCGAGTAGGGAGGTGATGACGCCATGGAGATGATGTGTACTGATGACGTCAGAGCTCGCAGTGGGAGGGAAAGAGGATATTGATGATTGACAACTATGACAGCTTCACATATAACTTGTATCAGTATTTATGTCAGTTGGGACAACACGTAAGTGTCATTCTTAAAATGACATTTCACTCTGACAGATCTTGACAGGTTACGGTGATCAGAAACGATAAGATTACGCTGGAGGAATGTATCCGGCTCAATCCCGACAGAATCGTCATTTCACCAGGACCCAGGTGATACCTCGTTGTAAAATCACTTATAGATGGTCGAAAAACACAGCTGATTGTATTCAGCTGGCCTAAAGACGCTGGAATATCATCGGACGTGATCAGACATTTTACTGGAAAAGTGCCAGTCCTCGGCGTCTGTTTAGGACACGAATGCATGGTTGAGGTGAGTAACTCCTCCAATCTACAACAAGGCCTCACCTATTCAGGTTTTTGGCGGGAAAATAGAGCACTGCGGTGAAGTTGTACACGGAAAGACATCGACCATTAAGCACGACAACAAGGGCTGTTTCAAAGACTTACCGCAAGACATCCCAGTCATAAGATACCACAGTTTGGCCGCATCTGTGGAGAGCCTGAAGGGTACCCCCCTCATTACGACATCTCAGACAGATAATGGAATCATTATGGGAGTTAGACACGAGAAGTACACCGTGGAGGGTGTGCAGTTTCACCCAGAGTCCATCAAGACGGTGAGGTCCTTCTTTCTGATCAACCACGCTAACGTTATGAAGGACTGTGGCATGGACATGCTCAGAAACTTTATCTCGGTTCAAGGGACAGAATGGAACTAAAATTTGCTGATAAAAGATTTGAATTTAAATATATTTCGTACTTGTAGATAACAGTTACTTACTCAACATTTCTTTCTTTCCGAATTTTGATCACATCAGAAATGAGGGAGTGCAGCAGATGCAAGACCGGAAAAGCCGTCGTCAAGCGACCAAAGACAGCGGAGATGATGTGTAAGCCTTGCTTCTATTATGTCTTTGAAGAAGAAATACACGAGACCATTGTGACGAACAAACTATTTAAGAGGGGAGACCGTGTTGCCATCGCGGCTTCTGGTGGAAAAGGTGTACCAAGCGAAAAAAACTGAAATGATTAAACAAAACAGATTCCACTGTTTTGGCAGAAGTGATGACATTGTTGAACGAGAGACATGATTACGGCTTGGAATTATTCTTATTGTCCATCGATGAAGGAATTACCGGCTATCGTGATGATTCTTTAGAGGTAAGTTGAAAACATTTATAATTTGATTCAGAGATTGACGTATTCAGACTGTGAAAAGAAATCAAGAACAATACAAGATCCCTTTGAAGATATTGTCGTACGAGGAGTTATATGGCTGGACAATGGATGACATCGTGAAGAAAGTTGGTCTAAAGAATAACTGTAAACCTTCACCGAAAATCACGAACAACAATTCACAAATCTCAGGTACATTCTGCGGTGTGTTCAGAAGACAAGCTCTGGACAGAGGCGCTTGGATATTGAAGGCAGACAAGATTGTTACAGGACATAATGCAGATGACATCGCAGAGACTGTATTGTTAAACTGTAAGTCCTTTTCTTGCTTTAGATATTTGTTCCAAAAAATGAAAAAATCTTCTTGTGACCCGTTTTTCTTAAGATATCATGATGATGAATACAGTGTTGAGAGGAGATATCTCAAGGCTGATCAGGTGCACAAGCATCACCACGGGCACTGAGGTATACATCATGTCAATCTTTGAAAAAACACAAAAGATATAAAAATCCCCTGTGTGGACCTTCAATCTCGCAGCCACGTGTGATGACGTCACCATTTTTATTCCTATAGGATGCCTTACCCCGTATGAAACCCTTTAAGTACACTTATGAGAAGGAGATCGTGATGTATGCCTACTTCAAAAAACTCGACTATTTTTCGACAGAGTGTATTTACTCTCCAAATGCATACAGAGGTTACGCCAGAAACTTCCTCAAAGACCTGGAGGCCATCAGACCCAGCGCCATCATAGGTGAAATTTCAGCGAAATTTCGGGGTTGACTCGGTGCAGATATTATAAGGTCAGGGGAGAATTTGCATATTCAACAGGAAGCTTTAAGCAAGATCCCAGAACAAGGTGGGTTTCAAATACTCATCCTGCATGACAATACCTTTCGAGAACTCAGCTTTGCTACTACTCTATCAGCTTCACAAAAGTAGTGGAGAAATATTCCTGCAGCTGTTGTAGATTCGTCCTACCTCGAAATAATTAGCTGATTCCTCTCAGGAAATTGCACTCGGTGCAATTATATTTCGAGTAACGCAATATGCAAGGCTTGCATGCTGCTAGAGTCATTGAACAAGGGGAAGCCCAAAGTCACGGTAGAAGTGAGATACAGACATTCTTCATTCGCAATCTGCTAACATGATGACAGATGGAGACACCACAAGTAGAGCCTGGCGTTGTGCCAGTCTCAATCCACAAAGCAATAAACTTCTAATTGTGGAGTTGCAAAACCATTATTCGTTTCTTTAGTATCTTTGAACAAATGAATTTGAAATCAATTACTGTTTGAATGTACAACAATGCACCCCGCATTTTCCAAAAGGCCTTGGATCTTTGCATCAAGTCGGAGGATGATCTTTCTCCCACACAGACGGAAGAAAACACTTGACCTGAAAATAGCCCGTCTCCACAGATAGTTCAATGCTGGAACACTGGCTTGATTGTTGTTAAGATCTCTCGACTAACCCAGATGTCAAAAAGGGCAAAGTAAGAGATGAATAAGGATGACATTTGTATTATTATTTGGGGATGGCCTCTGGGAACTTGTCGTGGTACCTTCTCTCGGTAATAAATGAGGCGGAGATCTGCTTTCCAGAGAACCACCTCCCGTTAAGTGCATTTATGGCGTTCTGTGCTGCAGGTGTCGATCCAAACTTGATGTACACAAATCCTTGAGAGTCCTTCTCTATAGCAATGTGCATGATGCTTCCAAATTTAGAACACTCCTCCCTCACATCGTTCTTAATCTCAATGTCCCAGTCGGGAGCAGTCTCACTGAAATAAAATGAGCGAAAATATAGAGGGGGATATGTCACCTGGCGGGGTCAAACATGTTCTTGAGAAGCACACAAGGGCCAGAGTAAGCCACTGTCTGTGGCTCGTGATTAATAGCTCCTCCTCTCTGCAACTTGGCCATCAAAGAAGCTCTAGAGTGGGCGTTCAAAGTGATACCGTCCTCTACAACTTGTCAATAAAATCAAATAGAAATAAAATGTCACCTTCGTCGTCCAGGGGATCGTTGGAGTGCAAGTCTCTGGCTTCCCTGGGCCCGGGTGCGGAGCGGGGACCACCGCCACCACCACCAGATGAGGCTCTGGGTGTTTCGTTGACGAGACCAACTTTGATCTGTCTTCCCGCGATTTCATATCCATTCATCGTGTTCATGGCCTTCTTCGCGTCGTCTGGCCTTCTGAACCTGTCGTTATGGTGAGTAAATGTTACGTAAGAGAAATTTCAGTGAAAACTCACTGGATGAAGGCGAAACCCATGGATTTGTTGGTCTCAGGATCGACGTGCAAGTTAACATATTCCACTTCTCCAAAAGGGCCGAAGACAGCCTTGAGGTCTTCTTCTGAGAGGTCTAAATTCAGGTTACCAACGTAAATACGAGTGGGTTGGATGATGGGTGCAGAGAGTGTCTGCATTCTGCTCTTCTCCACAAAGGTCTGTTGGACCATGAGAGATTGTCCCATAAGCTGACTTCCGTTGAGTTTGAGTCCAGCAGGCACACTCTGTCTATCGTAGAACTCGATGTATCCAAAACTGCAGCAGATCAGAATTTTTGTAGAAAAAAATCTCATTACCCTTTGGACCTCCTCGAATTTCTGTCAGTGATGAGTCTGATGTCTCTAACTGGACCAGCCTTTTCGAAATGTCGAATGAGATCGTCCTCATCAGCTCTCGTTGGTAAGTTCATGGCAAAAACAGTTCTGGCATCTCTATCCAACTCAACAGCTTCTCTCTCCTCTTGAGTCATGTTGGTCTCCTTTTTCCTCTGTTCCTCTCTCATTCTCTCACGTTCTCTTCTCTCACGATCCTTTCTTTCCTCTTCTGGATCTCTATGCCTTCTATCTCTATCATAGTCTCTGTCCCTACTTTATTCAGAAATTCACCCCATCAATTATTAAATTACCTTCGGTGATCACGATCTCTGTCTCGATCCCTGTAATCTCTGTCTCTATCTCTGTCCCTATCTGATCTTCTTTCTCTATCTCTGTCACGATCACGATCTCTATCACTTCTGTCCCGGTCTCTATCTCTGTCGGACCTTCTTTCTCTGTCTCTATCCCTATCTCTTTCATCATGTCTGCTGCTACCTTCGGAGTGCCTGTTGAAAATTAGATGTCAAAATTAGGAATGAAAGCATAATATGGTTGATAATAAAACATACCTTGATCTGCTTGATCTTCGAGGAGACCTTTCAGATGATCTATGTCTCCTACAAGACATTTAGCCTCATTTCAATTCAGATATTCATCAAATTAACTCACTTTCTGGAGTCATCCTTCACTTCTTCCTTAACTTCTGCTTTGGGAGTCGGTTGGGGAACGGGTGCCTGCGCCACAGGGGCCGCTTGTATGATCTCATTCACGTCCTGACCCTACGAAAATAAAGTATCAGTATTTATACATAACATCATGTGTCAAATGACACATTCTTACGAGATGATGATGCCCACCGCTGTTCATCCATTTAGTTGAATTGAAAATGGTCGAGAATTCTCACCTTAGCTCTAGCCTCAAATAAGGCTTCCACATCAAGATCCGCCATCTCTGTTCCTGTTTCTCAACGATGTCCTCCGAAATGTCCTCGATACAGTCGGTGTTTGTTGTTGTCTACATTTCTTCGTAAAGAAGGCGGGGTGACGCCGCAAAACACTGAAAAACAGGTCGAACGGTTGGAAATGAGGACATTTGTCGACGTTTGCGAGTTTTCACTGTGTAAACCTTCCTGAAAAGGCAAAAATGCGGGAGAGACGCTTGAATAATGTAGACAATATTCTTCTTCGGAAGGAACACGACTTTAGCACAAGCGCCAAGCCCAACACCACCCAACACGTCACAAGGGTAGACACACTCAATCGGTGTATTATTATATAGGTAGGTGCTCGTGAAAGTGATCTCATAAAGAGGGTCCTGATTCGTGCTCATCCATTAATTCAGTTACTTTTTTTCGGCGCTTATTCATACATCATGGCACAGCAACTGCCTATTAGATTCCAGGAGGTCCTGCAGGTAACACCCTATTCAATTCTCTACAGATCTCCACATTCTTTTCGCAATACCTGGCTTAATCCTCTCAGTTGCCCGCTCTGGGCATTAACCCTGCTGCCATCGGTTTTGCCACGCTGACGATGGAGTCTGACCGTTACGTTGTGGTCAGAGAGGTAGCTGCCACCCCCGAGCAGAAGTCACAGATCGCCATTATCGATATGCAAAACCCTGGTAACGTTGTTCGCAGACCCATTACTGCAGACAGTGCTATTCAGCACCCAACTCAGAACATTATCGCACTTAAGGGTGAGTCACATTTCTTTTTTAATCGTGACCCTCTCTTCTGAGCTTTTACAGCCGGAAACACCCTGCAGATCTTCAACTTGGACCAGAAGGCCAAACTCAAGTCTTACAATGCACCTGAACCCGTCGTTT
The DNA here is from genome assembly GCA_002081555.1 of Protostelium mycophagum. Taxonomy (NCBI): domain Eukaryota; phylum Evosea; class Variosea; order Protosteliida; family Protosteliaceae; genus Protostelium; species Protostelium mycophagum. The sequence continues at coordinate 12,665 of MZNV01000417.1, read as the reverse complement.
ACTGGCGGTGGATCTCTACCTCTACCATCGCTTTGGTCACCGGAACAGCTGCTTACCACTGGGCTTTAGAGGGCCAATCAGAGCCCGTCAAGGTCTTTGATCGTCACGCCTCTCTTGCTGACTGCCAAATCATTAACTACAAGACTGACGATGATCAAAAATGGTTGTGCGTTGTCGGTATCGCACAGAGAGATGGACGCATTGCGGGAGCCATGCAGCTCTACTCGACTGAGAAGAAGGTCAGTCAGGCTATTGAGGGTCACGCTTGCGCTTTTGGAAATTACGTTGTAGATGGAGCCACAAAGCCATCCACCCTCTTTACTTTTGCCAAGAGAACCGCGACCGAGTTCAAGGTGAGTTTTTCCCGCCATTTCTCCGGATCCTTTATTCATGAACATTAGCTCTACATCATCGAGGTCGCCAAGGCTGACGACAGCCCTGCTTTCCAGAAGAGAGCTGTTGACGTTTTTTCACCCCCTGAGGCTGCCGCCGATTTCCCAGTTGCCATGCAGATTTCTACAAAGTACAACATCATCTACCTCGTCACCAAATTTGGATACGCACAACTTTTTGACCTTGAGACCGGGACACTCATCTACAGAAACCGTATCTCGTCTGACACTATTTTTGTCACCGCTGCACACAACCAGACTGGAGGTATTTTGGGTGTCGACAAGAAGGGAAGAGTGTTGCTCCTCACCATTGATGAGCAGAACCTCGTACCTTATGTTTGCAACAACCTCAACAATTATGAATTGGCCATCAAGTTGGCCTCCAGAAACAACTTGCCTGGAGCTGAGGACTTGTTCCAGAACCAATTCAACAGATTATTCCAGAGTGGACAGATCAAGGAGGCAGCCAAGGTCGCCGCAGAATCCCCACAGGGCATTCTGAGAACACCCAAGACCATACAGATGTTCCAGCAGTTGCCACAGCAACCAGGACAACCCGCACCCATTCTCCAGTACTTTGGAGTCTTGTTGGAGAAGGGAAAGCTCAACGCCGCCGAGACCGTAGAGCTCGCCAGACCCGTCCTCTTGCAGAAGAGAGTGGAACTCGTGGAGAAGTGGCTCTCTGAGGACAAGCTCGGATGCTCCGAGGAGCTCGGAGATATGGTCAGACAAGTCGACCCCAAGCTCGCCCTGACCGTCTACTACCGTGCCGGAACACACCCTAAGGTCGTCATGTTGTTCGCCGAGACTGCCCAGTACGACAAGATCGTCCCCTACTGTCAGAAGGTCTCCTTCTCTCCCGACTGGAAGCAACTTCTCAACAACTTGGTCCAAGTCAACCCTGACGCCGCCTCCGCCTTCGCCGCCAACCTCGTCAACGCTCAGGGAGGTCCTCTTATCGACGTCAACGCCGTCGTAGACACCTTTATGAGAAAGGGAATGATCCAACAGACCACCTCTCTTCTCCTCGAGGTCTTAAAGGAGAACAGACCCCAAGACGCCGCACTCCAGACCAAGTTGTTGGAGATGAACCTCATCTCCGCACCCGCCGTGGCCGACGCCATCTTGGCCAACAACATGTTCAGCCACTACGACCGCGCCCGCATCGGAACACTCTGCGAGAAGGCCGGACTGATGCAGAGAGCTCTTGACCACTACACAGACATCAACGACATTAAGAGAGTCCTCACCAACACTCAGGCCTTCCAGCCTGACTTTTTGGTCAACTACTTCTCCCGCCTCTCCGTCGAAGACTCCATCGAGGTCCTCAGAAACTTGCTGAGACTCAACATTAGACAGAACCTCCAAATCGTCGTACAAGTCTGCTCCAAGTACTCTGAGCAACTCGGTCCCGCCAAGGTCGTGGAGCTTTTCGAGCAGTTTAAGAGCTACGAAGGTCTCTTTTTCTACCTTGGATCTCAGGTCAACACTTCCCAAGACCCAGTGGTCCACAACAAGTACATCGAGGCCGCCGCCAAGACCGGACAATTCCGCGAAGTCGAGAGAATGGTCCGCGAGTCCAAGTTTTACGATGCCGCCAAGATCAAGGAATTCCTCAAGGAGGCCAAGTTAGCCGACCAACTCCCCTTCATCATCGTCTGTGACCTCCACGGATTTGTCGACGACATGACCAAGTTTTTGTACAAGAACAACATGACCAGATACATCGAGGCTTATGTTCAGAAGATCAACCCCGTCAACACCCCCACCGTTGTCGGAACCCTCATTGACGTCGGATGTAACGAGGACTACATCAAGAACCTCTTGATGTCTGTTAGATCTCTCTGCCCCACCGACACTCTTGTCGACGCCGTCGAGAAGAGAAACAAGATGAAGATCATCCACCCCTGGTTAGAGTCCAGAGTCCAAGAGGGAAGCCAAGAGCCCGAGTTGCACAATGCTCTCGCCAAGATCAACATTGACAGCAACAAGAACCCCGAACAGTTCTTGAACGACAACCCCTACTACGACTCTAGAGTGATCGGAAAGTACTGCGAGAAGAGAGACCCCTACCTCGCTTTTGTTGCCTACAAGCGCGGAATGTGTGACGACGAGATCCTCGCTGTCACCAACAAGAACAGTCTCTTCAAGCACCAGGCCAGGTAATTTCCCGCCAAAATTTGAGATTTGAATCTGACGCGATGTAGATACCTCATCACCCGCCAAGACCCCGAGCTGTGGGCTAAGGTTCTGAACGACCAGAACGAATTCAAGAGACAAGTCATCGACCAAGTCGCCCAGACCGCTCTCCCCGAGACCAAGAACCCTGATGAAGTCTCTTCCACAGTTCGCGCCTTCATGGTTGCTGAGCTCCCCAACGAGCTTATCGAGCTTCTTCAGAAGATCGTTTTGGACTCTCGCAACACCGAGTTCTCCGAGAACAAGGATCTCCAGAACCTCCTTATCCTGACCGCCATCAAGGCTGACACCAGCAAGGTATGTCGACATTTTGTTTCGATACGGAAAACTGACTGAAATGTACAGGTGATGGAGTACATCAAGAGACTCGACAAGTACAACGGACCCGACATTGCCTCTATTGCAATCCAGGCCGAGTTGTACGAGGAAGCCTTCACCATCTACCAGAAATTCAAGCTCGTCACCGACGCCATCGACGTCCTCATCGTCCACGCCAAGGACCTCGACCGTGCTTCAGAGTTTGCTGACCGCATTGCCACCCCCGAGGTCTACACAAAGTTGGGTAAGGCTCAGCTTGACGCAAACATGGTCAAGCAGGCCATCAACTCTTTCTTGAAGGCCAACGACCACGAGTTCTACCACGAGGTGAATTTTTAGAGAAATTTCACGCAAATTGACGTTGTCTAGGTGATCTACGCTGCCAACAGCCAAGGAAACTTTGAGGATCTGGTGAGATACTTGGAGATGGCCACAAAGAAGATCAAGGAGCCCCAGATCGAGTCCGAGTTGGCTTACGCCTACTGTAAGACCGACAAGCTCCCCGAGCTCGAGGAGTTTATCTCCACACCCGGCTGTACCGCCAACGTCTTGGACACCGGAGACAGATGTTACGCCGAGGGACTCTACGAGGCCGCCAAGATCCTCTTCAACAACATTTCCAACTACGCCAAGCTTGCCTCCGCACTCGTCAGACTCGGAGAATACCAAGAGGCCGTGGACTCTGCCAACAAGGCCAACTCCACCAGAACATGGAAGGAGGTCAACTTGGCTTGTGTTGATGCCAAGGAGTTCAGACTCGCCCAGATTGCCGGTCTTCACCTCGTCATTCTTCCCGACGAGCTCGAGGAGGTATGTCATTTTTTGAAATGCCGAAATTCGCTGAAATTTCACAGGTACTCCGTGTCTACGAGACTCGCGGACACTTCTCCGAGTTGATCCAGCTCTTGGAGCAAGGTATTACAACCGAGTCCGCACACGCCGGTTTGTACACTGAGCTCGCTGGACTCTACTCCAAGTACAAGGAGGAGAAGTTGATGGAGTTCATCAAGGCTCAGTACAAGAGAATCAGCATTCCCAAGGTTGCCAGCTACGCCCAGCTCAACTCACAGTGGCCCGAGCTCGTGTTCTTGCACACTCACTATGACGAGTTTGATGAGGCTGCTTTGGTCATGTTGAACCACCCTGCTGAGGCTTTTGACCACGCTTTGTTTAAGGAAGTCATACCCAAGGTAAATTATTCACCTTTCTTCTTTGTCGACACCAATGACGTGTGATGACGTGATCAGGTTCACAACACAGACGTCTGCTACAGAGCCGTGACATACTACCTCTCTGAGCAACCCAACCTCGTCAATGACCTCCTCACCGCCTTGATCCCCAGAGTCGACCACTCTCGTGTTGTCAGCCTCGTCCGTAACATGAACCACTTGCCCATGATCAAGCCTTACCTCATTACCGTACAAGAGAAGAACGTGCAGGCCGTCAACGACGCCCTCAACGAGCTCTTAATTGAGGAGGAAGACTTTGAGGCCCTCCGCGTCTCCGTCGACGCCCATGACAACTTTGACAAGCTGGCCCTCGCCCAGCAGTTGGAGAAGTCTGACCTTTTGGAGTTTAGACGTATCGCCGCGTACATCTACAAGAGCAACGCCAAGTACCAGCAATCCGTGGAGCTGAGCAAGCAAGACAAGCTGTACAAGGACGCCATCCAGACTGCCGCTGAGTCCAAGAGACAAGATGTCGCCGAAGGACTGTTGGAGTACTTTGTGCAACAGAGCCTCAAGGAAGCCTTTGCCGCCACTCTGTACAGCTGCTATGACATCATCAGACCCGACGTGGCTCTCGAGCTCGCATGGAAGAACCAGATCATCGACTTTGCCTTCCCCTTCTTAATCCAAGTGTTTAGAGAGTACATCACCAAGGTGGACACACTGTACAAGGACTTTGATAAGAACAAGAAGGAGGAGGAGAAGAAGGCCAACGAGGTCACCAACTTCTCTCAGCCCAACGAGATGTACCTCGGCAACACCCTCCAGATCGGATACCACCCACAAGACCAGGGATTCGGACAACAAGGTAATCACTTTTATGATTACCACTGTAGTCTGGAAGCTGAATCAATTAGGATTCGGAGGACAACAAGGAGGATTCGGAATGGACCAATTCGGACAACAAGGATACGGACAACCTCAAGGTTACGGATTCGCAGGACAACAACAACCACAAGGGTTCGGATTCGCAGGACAACCACAAGGATTTGGAGGATACTAAAAATAAATATTGCAAATTTCGATGTTAATCTTGGATTTTATTGTCTTAAAATTCTACGGTCTAACCGGACGGCGTTGCCTCTGCCGTTGTAGTACGTTACTCTCCTCAAGTTTGGGAGCTGTCTCATCCACGTCTTGGCGATGAAAGTGGGGTCCCATGTGGTCTGGTAGTCTCCCCTCACTTCAATCTCGGCAAGCTGCGTGAGATGAAAAGGGACCTTCCGCAATTTTCTGAGCTTTGAACAGTTGCAAGAGAGATGAGTCAAGCTAGAGGGCAGGTGGTCAAAGAATTGGGGGTGGTCGATGTGTACACCACTGCAGTCTTCAGTTCTTGTGCATAAGCTTCATCGTTGTGCAACACGATTTCAACAAGAAGGCGAAATTCACCTGAGCAATTTCAGGTGGGTCAAGTTCTTCAAGTGTATGAACCACATATCCCGTGGTTCTGGACATTTTGCCAAAATCAAACTTTCTATCGGTCTGAAGCTCCCTGCAGATCATCAAGATTGGACGAACTGTATGCAGTTATGACCCACCATCAGACATCGGACGGCACAATTCCTTGGCATGAGAGACCACAAAATGTCGAGCGTTCCTCAATTGTGGCAGTTCATCTTGGGAAGTGAAGCGATGATTATATCCCCCCCAACCAAAGCCAATGTCCGTCAGCTGTGGATGCGCACCAAAGAATATCTCGGGAAAATATAGTTTGTCCGATATGACCAAGGACCGTAAGGCGGGAAGACTGTGGATGTCAGATTGACATGTGGATGACGCACCAACATCAATTGACAAGGCTGTTCCGGTGTGTCGACATAATCGGTGGTCAAATTCTCCAAAGTGTATTGAGACATCTCAACCAGACTTTCTCCCGCTCCAAATGGTTGGGGCGGACCATAACCGCAAGAATCAACCATATGGAGGGAGGTCAACCCGCGCCTAGTTTTGATGCATCTGTGAGGGTTACCATGTCTTACACGAGTACAATCCACATAAAAGTCTATCTGTACACACCTCAATATATCATCGAAATTGGTTGGGATCGGGCTGTTGCGAATATTCACACTTAGTACCTCCTCAAAGAGGACTAAAGTACTTTCAATCCGTGACACAGCATCCGGCGGGAAGGAAAATGCGTAGTGTTTCAACGTCAAAGCCAAACTCTGCACAGAGGAAGCCCACTGTGGATGCGCTCTGAAAAATTGTGCCGCTGCGCAGTCCCAGTTAGGATGTTGGAAGGTTATAGAGGTGTCAGAGCAGACACGCCTGATAAACAATGGGATAAGCCGAGCATAAAATGTGTGATTCAAGAGCATCTAGAGGAAATCAGACGGTGATCCAACGATGGCACAAAACTCACGATGTTCATCCATGAGGCAAATCTCTTTGGGCCTTCATAGTCGATTGTCTGATCCGCAATCTTCTCAATCACATCGACTGAGAGATCACTCAACGAAAGATCCCGTGCTTCTGCCATGTTTGTTGTGAGATCGTGTTGACGATTTTGAGCGTTGAATCTCGCTCATTCAGAGAAGGAACAAGACAAGCCTCAAAAAATTCTCAGAAAATTATTTGTATTTTCGCCTCTCTGTCGATTGAACAGAAGTTGTCTTCTTGATGGGTGACAGAAAATCTCAACATGTTGATGTCTGAAGCTTTAAAATATAATCAATTATTGTGGCATTATTATTGCTGCAGACCCTGAACACTGACTTTTACAGACCTTCGGTGAGTAAGTTAGATAACCAAACAAAAGCACGATTAATTTTTCCCTCCCAAAACGAAAGTGAAATTGTTGCCATTTCGAGGCTTCGCACATCGCGTCAATATCATGAAGAAAGGTGATCCAATTTTGTCTTTTGTTTTTTGAAGAGGATAGGACCTCTCATAAAGAAGCTTCCGTGGGAGATTGATCAAAGCAACGGGAGATCATCTGGCAAGCCTTCAGGTTCTAAAAGTGTTGAGCCATTACAGAGCCGATCTAATCCTGTCTCTGCGAGAGATGAGTATGAGGATGATTTTGAAGAGGTGACTGTCTGATAGATTGATTATGTTAAAATGCAGCAGGAAACCAGAGCGAAACCAAAGCTGTCTTTATTGAAAGCCAAACAGAAGAAACCTCTGTCAAGTGCTCTGGGATCTCGAGTGCCTACCCCAGAGGTGATTTGTGAGAATGATCAACAGCTTGATTCGTCGCAGGAGAAGCCTACAGCTCCTCCTCGTTCTGTGGCACCTCCACGTCAGAGTGCTTCTAAACCGGTCATCACCCAGAGACATGTTGAAGAAGAAGATGAGGTGAGGAGATTGATTCGACGCAGGCTGCGCGGTACAAATGATACAGGTTAATATGGACGAGGAACAGGACGAAGAGCCAGAAGACATCAGACCACCGCCAGTTTCTTACAGCTCAAATGAAGGAGAAGGGGGCGACGAGTACGCCAGCATTGGTCCCATGTCTGAATGCCACATCTGTGGCAGAAGCTTTGCCAGCGCACGTATCAACCTTCACATCAATATTTGTAAAAAAGCGGCAGAGAAGGCTGCAAAAAGGAAAAGTGAGTCAGTATTCATGTCATGCAATCCTCACTGTCTTCAGCCTTCGACGCAACAAAAGCACGTTTGGAGGGTACAGACGCAGTGAAATATCTCGGAAAAATCAAGAAAGAGAAAGCTGCAGAGGAAAAGCAGAAAGCGGCTGCACAAACAACCGCAGGAGCAAAAAATCCCCTGGCAGGTTCCGGAGCAATAAAGAAGCCCATGCCAAAGTGGAAGAGGGAACACGAAGCTTTTCAAAAGATGCTCAATGGCGGGAAGAATCTTGCCTCAGGTTTGTTGTAGATGAAGATTTTTTGAGTTTATGATTTCAGGTGGTAATGACGATTACGAGGAACCTGAGGAGGATCCCAACAAAATGAAGTGTCCTCACTGCGGCAGATCTTTCAATCTAGATGCCGGAAAGAGACACGTGGCAATTTGCAAGAACGTCTTTAGTGGGCCCAAGGGAAGAGGAAAGCCTGTTGCTCCTGTGAAGTGAGGAAAAGGACAGAAAAAATAGCTGACAATTCTCAGAGCAGCTGCCGCTTCCAGAGAACCTGTCAGAGAGCCAAGCGGCCGTGCTTCCCCTCGTCTTAATGCAACTACACAATCTCCTCAAAACAATGTACCTCTCATCCTTCGGAAAATCTCAGCTAAACTTTTCTAGCGTAGTCAGCCCTCAAGGCAACCTTCACAACATAACGAGATGAATTCCACAAGCTTATCCCCGGGGACAAAAAAGTTGAATGTGAAGAATGTACAGAGCCGAGTCGGTGCCACCGCTGATCTTGTCCCTTGTGGACACTGCGGAAGGAAGTTCGAAAAACACGCGGCCGAGAGGCACGTGCCAATATGTGCTGGAGTGACGAATAAGCCGATGGGAAAAACGATGCCACGACGGTAGTTTGTAAAGGACTGTGAACACCCTCAACAAGAACACTTCTGCAATTTTCCCAAGAAAGTTTAAATTGTTTCAGAGTCATTTGCTGATTGTAAACATCATCTCACCTTTCGCTCTTGAGTTGGCGGTCATGAAGCAAAGTTTACCTGTTGGACTGAAGAGACAACAAAACTACCAATATTGGTATTTATTTCCTCATACAAAATTACGTCGCATTCCCTTCGTACATTGGGTTGGCGGTCTCTCCTGTTCCGGCAACATACAATGGATTGTCGTTCAGTCCTGCAGCGGATATCTGGTGAGCGGCATATGCATCGTATCCTTTCTTGGCTCCAAATCCTAAGAGGGCAGCACCGGCCACCGCACCTACAGCGGCTCCAGCAATCGCTGTGTGGCGGTCAGATTTCCGATTTTTAGAATTCCAATACCTCCGGTTGTGATTCCAGCAATCTGGGCGGCGGACAGCGGCTTGCACTGACAACCTTCTTTGGGGTCGCAAGAACATCTGTCTTCGGGTTGGCATGGATAAGTGGAGTTGTAGAGTCCGATTTGTGAGTCACATCCGGTGACTATACATTTGTTTCCATAGTCAGGGATGGTGATGTTGCTGTAGACACACCCGGTAGATTTGTCGCATGTCACACTCTGTCGATCATCAGAACATGATATTATTATAGAGTAGCACCTGGCACAAATCAGTGTTGGTACATTCTACAGGAGGGAAGGAGCATGTTTTGTTGACACAAGTGTTCTGTGTGCAAGCGTTGCCGTCGTCGCAGCTGAAGATGTGGTCGCACACGAGGGTTCCGTTGACATTGTTGCAGATGTCTGTGGTACAATCGTTTCCGTCATCGCAAGGTGGTGGGAGGGATGCACATTGGGCTTGACCGGCACCATTTTGAGAGCAGGAGACGGGGAGGCAGATGGTATCGTTTGTGGTACAGAAGGGGTTCTTGTTGCATTGTCCAACAGCGGGGTCACAGGAGGCGACAATACAAACATCATCTGAAGTACATGTGGACGGCTTTTGACACTCTCCTTTGGCATCACAATATGCAGTCTACATTTTGTGTCAGTCCATAAAATCTCCAAGAGATACAAGATTACGTACCTTGCAGAGGTCACCGGCGGTATTGCAAGAGGTAGTATTACATCCTTTACAAGGGGCAGGTGGGAGTGTGATGACTGTACATTGGTTGGTGCTGGGGTCACAATGTGAGGTGGAGCAAGCCAAATTGGTGGTGCATACGGAGGGGGTGTATTGACATCCTTTGGTGAGAGAGCAGCCCGTGAGATTCTGGCAGGGTAAGGTGGGGCACGCAGGGGTCCTTACACAGGTTCCCACATTAGGATCACAAGTAGCAGTCTCACAAATTGTAGATTGACATAGTTTCTAAAAAATAGGTGAGAATCTCGGAACATTCTGGGAAAATATCACCTTGGTCTGGGCACAACCGGAAGAATTGGAACAGCCGTACATGTAACATTGATCCGTCCCCTGACAAGAGCTGCTGATATCCGTAGACTGGCAGCCTTTCACGGGGTCACATGTCGTATTTAGACATTGCTTGCCCTGGTTAGCACAAGGGATCGGGGTGTGGATGCACTTCTGATCCACGGAGTTGGGGTCACAAGTGTCGGTTGTACAGACGCTGCCATCGTTACAGGTGCAGCAGGACTGACCATTACCGTAGCAAATACCGCAGCGGTCCAATTTATCGCAAGTGAATCCGACCGTTGTAGATGCGTAAAATCCACTTCCGGGTGTGTGTCTCTACAACGCGTCAGGAGTTGTTTCATTTTTGTGGAACCCACCTCGCAGTAGAAGATGTGGAAGGGATATGACTTGTTCACAGTCAGACCCAGGTTGTCTAAGATGACGGAGCCTCTGATGCTATTGTGGACACCTCCGATATCGAGTACCAACTTGCCGTCAATGAAGATAAACAGATCGTCATCCCCGTTAAAGTTGAACACCTTGTCTTTGTGAGCATGAAATAAGAGAAAGTTCCAGGAAATTTCATCACCTCTCCACCTCTGTAGACGAATTTGGTGGCGATTTCCATGGAGAATCCGTAGTTGTGTGGTCTGCCTTCGACAGCCCACCAATCACCATATCCTTGCTTATCTAAAGGCCAGTACCCAGATGTCGCAGCACCGGTCCATGTGTTGTCTTTGATCTGAAAGACGTGAATAATGTGGTGATGCATTGGTGTGATGGCTTACATAGTATCTGTCGTCACAGTTGTCAACCTTTTTGGGGTCGCAGTTGTTGAAAGTGAGGTTATGAGTAATAGGAATGTTGTACCCCGGAGTAGTTCTAAACCAGTACTGAAACTCATCTGGATCTATGATGGATCTGTGATTGCCACCAGCATAAACTGGTTTGTTGTCGCTATCTAGCCTGTCCTTCGCGATGCCTTTGTCGATGCTGTCTCCACTATATACCTAGGAGGATTAATCGTGTTGATGTGAAAAATGGGATGCATACTTGGCCGAAGTTCGTGTACTCAAAATTTATTGAGCATTTGAAATTCTTGCAGTTCACATTGGGTGTGTTTGTGTATTGGCCACAATTGTAAGGATCTGGGGCACCAAATGCATTCTTGGCACAAGGCCAAATGTCTCTGAATGTGGCAGTCAGAGATATGCTGCTGCAGAAAGCACCCAAGAAGTAAAGACTCAGGCAAAGAAGGGTGGCTCGGATTGTCATCGGATGCAGCCAAAAAAATGTTCTCAAACCCCACAAGAAATGGTTGCCAACACCTCCAAACGCAGAATCGCGGTAACTGACGGCGAACATCGCGTAGGGAGATAAGGTAAGAAGGTTCGGCACCCCCGTCAGTTAGGTTGAAATTTTTGAATAGGACTCCCCAGACATGGTGTCAAAATTTCCTTTGTTCACTTCTCGAAATGTGGTTTTCGTTTTCTCTGTTCCGAATGGAGGTGCCGAACATTCAGTGCCTGATGAGCTCAATGCATCAACAAGAGTAATTAGACAAGACAAGCTTGCTTGCGCTTCGATCAGAAAAAAGGTCCGGAACTTAACCTTAAAACGCCGGTTTGCAACGGATATATCACGTGACTTCTTCGAGGAAATGAGGCGCGCAGAATGAATAAACATACACGCTCACCAGTCATTGTCTTTAGTCCTTGTTGCAATGGAAAACAGTTATATGGATGTAGACCAAGAATGCAGCGAGACCAGTGCAAAGTTGGCGCAACAAACTACGTCGATCAAACATCCCAACCATAAAAATCACCGTCGCCACTGTCGCTGTCACCCCAATCAACATTGCCACACCTTTAACATCAACATCACAACCAAAGGGTTGGCACAATGTTCTAAAGGGAACAATTTTTAGAGGTGATCAGCACAATCCAAACGTACATGTTCCACCCAAATACCCATGCGAGCGCAAGCGCGAGGTTTAGTGAACGCCACCGCACGGCACAATTTGAGGGAGAGGTAACATTCATTTTATTCAATCAACATTTATGCAGAAGACACCATACAACTTGTGGAAATATTATTATCAAGGAATTGATGAATTTTTGATTAATTACCTCAATACAATAATCCCGGAAATTGTAGGCATAGAAGCTTTTAATCGGTACCAATCATTTTGGCCTGTTACTGAGGCAGCAATGGAGCATATTGGGCTGTCTGGACAGAAATGAGTTTTAATAAAAAAAAATATATTGAAGAATACTGGTGTACAGGTAGTCAAAAATAGATAATGGACGCCATACCCAAATTTATCACTTGATGAAACAATGCAAAAGTAATCTTTTACTTTTCTGTTGATTTTTGTTTGATTATGTTTAGGTTCAAAGGCTGAGTAAAACATAAAGTGTACTCACCAGACAAGCCAACAAAGTACAGCTTGAAATATTATTTATGTGTAGATGAACAGGGTTTCTGCATATGGTTTAAAATGTATCAGAATGATTCTGGGGTAGAGAAAAATGGAAAATACCACACAAGTTTGTGATTGGCCCAGGACAGCTGCACCTGAACCAGGGACATGTTATGACATGACATTTAACTGTAAATAAAACAACAAATGCATTGTAAAGATAAATGCA
>KV920974.1:20776-43142 GCA_002081555.1 Protostelium mycophagum | reverse complement strand
GCTGGTCAAAAGGCTGTGGAAGGTGCAAGTGCAATTCAAAATCCAACAAGCAATGCCAGCGAAAAGGCGGGGACAGTGATGGAGAAGGGCAAGGGCAAGGCAAAGGAGCTGACAGACAAAGCTGGGGAGAAAGTGCACGAGATCACAAGCGCGATTCAAAATGCAACAAACAACGCCACCGGAAAGGCGGAAGAAAGTATGAAGAGCGGCAAGGAGAAAGCTGAGGAGCTCATAGACAAAGCCGGGGACAAAGTAAGCCAAGTCACAAGTGCAGTTCAAAATTCAACAAACAACGCCATTGAGAAAGTGGAGAGCGGCAAGGAGAAAGCTGAGGAGCTCATAGACAAAGTCGGAGCAAAGGTGAACCAAGTCGCAAATGCAGTTCAAAACTCAACAAATAATGCCATCGAAAAGGCCGGAGAAATGGTGGAGAATGGCAAGGAGAAAGCTGAGGAGCTCATAGACAAAGTAAACGAGGTCGCAAGTGGAGTTCAAAATTCGACAAACAATGCCATTCAGAAGGCGGGAGAGGCGATTGAGAGCGGCAAAGAGAATTCAAAGGAGATCCTCGACAAAGGAGAACAGAAGGTGAAGGAAATTGTGAACACAGCCAAGGTCTCCATCAACAGTGCCGCGGAGAAGGCCGGAAAAGCCCTCGAAAATGGAGAGAAGGTGGAACAAGCGGGCCAAGAAAGACCAAAGGAAAACGAAGAAGACATTCAAGATCATGGTATTCTCGACGATAACCGTGGAGATGCTCGACCGCCTCCATCAGAAGAGAAGGTGAGACGTCAGCTTTTGAATGTATTCACTTTGAGCAGAAACCGGTCAACAACGTGGTTGTCGAAAAAGAAAATAAATAAGATATTGTCTTTGCACACGTTGAAGTTTCGCCGTTCGAGGTGTCGTTGATCTACAATTACACGAATAAATTGAATTTTTTGCCTGTCCGGTGGAAAACGAATTTTCTATGAGGAAACCACCGAATTTGTTATTGTGCCCGCTTTTTGGTTGTCCAGGGCCGGGAGAAACCGCCGTTCCTCAAGAACAAGCCAGATCGACATAACAACACCGACTACTTTTTAAGAGGTAGCAAATGCAAATATTTATTTAGCGTCTAAATTCTCTCAGCGATCACTAATGAGTGCCACTCCTGCCCAAGAAGAATACGACTACCTCTACAAGAGTGAGTGTTAAAAGCTATGTTTAAGAAAAATTTCTGAGATGTTTATGATAGTTGTCCTCATTGGGGACAGTGGTGTTGGAAAGTCTAATTTGCTCTCTCGTTTTTCCAGAAATGAATTCAACCTTGAAACCAAGTCAACGATTGGAGTAGAATTTGCCACCAGAAGCATCCGTACTGAGGGAAAGACCATCAAGGCTCAGATTTGGGATACCGGTGAGTAAAAACATGACGTGGTGAAATACAAGGGCGACTTCTAAATGATGTAGCTGGTCAAGAGAGATACAGAGCCATCACTAGCGCGTGAGATTATTTCTGTCCAAATACACTCACATGTTCTGATCCTCTTAGCTACTACCGCGCTGCTGTGGGAGCTCTTCTTGTGTACGATATTGCCAAGCACTCCACTTTTAAGAACGTCGAGCGATGGTTGAGCGAACTGCGCGAGAATGCCGACAGAAACATTGTCATCATGTTGGTGGGCAACAAGAGTGATCTCAGACATTTAAGAGAAGTATCCACCGAAGAAGCGAAGGCATTCTCTGAAAAACACAATCTCTCTTTCATCGAGACCTCCGCCCTCGACGCCACCAATGTAGAGCTCGCTTTCCAGAACATTCTCACCGGTAATTCTTTCACTTCTGATCTGCCTTCATATCCTCACATTTTTGCAGAGATCTTCCATATCATCATCAGACCCCGCCCCGGAGAGGGAAACAACGAAGAAGCAGCCCCCATACGCCCCATCAGCGGAACGACTTTAACACCAGTACCAGGTCCTACTGGAAACTCAGGAGGCTGCTGCTGAAGCGGTTACAAATCACCCAGATGACAATGGGAGAGGGTCACTCTAAGAGTATAGAGGGGCAGAATAATCCATTGTAAATAACAATGAAATCTAACGCTTATGCTCACTCTTGTTTTTTGTACATCCCATTCCATTTTCTGGACCCATGCATCGATCGGAAATGTGAAATTGTTCCTGTGTTGTAAATGGCAGAGCAAACTTGAGATTGCGCAATTTGAACGCAGCACGGTTCGCATCACACGCACAATACCAGAGTCTTTACGTGTGTAAAGACTGTTTGATAACTCCTTTCATCCCCATGCCATAAGAGAACCTCTTGCATAGGGCATGTGGGTCATTCCGTATAAGATCACTCAAGGGGAGGAGCTCAAAGAGTGGACCATTGTAGAGGAGAAACCCTTCTTTCTTCTGGAACATTTGGAGGCAGCAGACATTGCCTCTGCTCACTCCCTTAAAAGACGCGGTTCAGTGGTCACTTCATCTGGAACAAAAGAATTGGAGACGACTTCTGCCAGAAAACGTTTACTGGATTTGGAGAGCCGCAGAAAGATCCGCGCAGATGTTTCTTTCACATACAGAATACTTTTAAAGACAAAGAATGGTTATTTTGTCATTTCGATTGCAGAGAATTTACCAGCTATCAGAAAACATTGGGTTTGGTTGGAAGGTGAGTGGTGTGGAGTGTCTTTTTTTTGTGACAATTCATAGATAACATGATGGACCCAAACAAAGAATATACAGAACACACAGAGGAGGGTAAGAATTGTTCTGTCATTTGCCCTCCATTTATTCTTCAAAAACATCACTCACACATACAGAGAGAAGCCGTGCCAAATTTCACCTCTTTCGATGTAAGTTTACTCATGTCATGATTCCATTTTCACTTCCAAATGACACTCTACAGCCTCAGTTCGATTTATGAAATCAATGGTGGCCAATGAGGAACAAGAATTATACCAATATCTATTAAATAAAATAGAATCCTTAGCCATGGCAGAACCAGACTCACAACAGAATTTAAATTTATATATCGAGCAGATGGCGGTACGTTTTCATCTCGTGATCACGAATGACCTCTTTAGAGGAGAAAGAAATTCATGGAACAATTACCGTTGTCCAGAAGCAGGGATGGTGACAAACCTAGACGTCTGGATTCTTCAGGACGGAGCCCAGCGCTGGAGGACTATGACTACACAAGTACCCCTCCAAATTCGTCCTCTAGTTACCTCAGAAATAGTAATATCGGTGAGTAGTTGTAGATGGAGCTGCAAATTAAATTAATCCTTCCATGCGCGTAAATAGGGCATTATTTTGAGAAATAAATTTTTTACTTGATGTTTTCAAATTCCGCTGAAATTTCACAGGCGTTGGAGACTATTTGACCAGGACACCAACACTAGAATCCCCCATGATGACGTCACCAACACTGCCGAGAAGAATACAAGGTCTTCAGATCTCAAGCATCTCTTCCTCAGAAGAGCTGGCAGACAGCAGCGCGCTCACAAGCGCGAATTTATCACCAGAATTTCAGTTGAGGAGGAGTTCGGGGGGAAGCACCATCACTTCAGGTTCGTTGTATACGCAGGTGAAATTTAACTGAAAACTCGCAGAACAATTGGAGGTGATGCTGAGAACGGACAAAGGATTCGGTTGTGTCTTGCAATATTACCTCAATCAGCCGACTGAGCAGCAAGGCACTCTCTCCCATTTGTTATTTTGGATGGACATACACATCTTTCAGAGCTTGAATAAGGCGAGCTGTGCGGAGATGGCGCCTAAAATAATAAAAAAATACATGCTGGAGCCGGGGTCACAACACTACATCGCTGTAGATCCAGAACTTGCCAACAACGTCTTTACACATAGAGAATTCAAGTGATATTTCCTCGAAATTTCATCAAACTCCCGCTGAAATCTCACAGGATGCCCGAAATCGTTCCAAAAAAAGAGCCCGGATTATTTTCGCGGTTGTGGAGGAGCAGCATCTCCATACCACAGTCCTTTGGAGACCAGCCACAGATGACCACAATCACTTCAGTGTCTTCCACCGTTGTACAAGAATCTGAGGACGATCTGATAGAACTCAACCCAAACCTAAATCCACAGTCTTTTGATGCCATACAGAAATCAGTACTGGAGGTGAATTTCTTGTGATGACGTGTGATGACGTCATACAGACAATATATGATGATATCATACCCAAATTTTTGAACGACCCAACGTATAGACAATACAGAGCAGATACCTTGAATGAGTCTGAAGAGAATTTTGTCCCGGAGAATGTGCTAGAGGTAATTTCATATATATTCACGATTATTTAACGCACTACAACCAGTCATATCTAAAAATAGAACAGCAATCTACCGATGAGATCGTGGAACAATTATCCCAAGCATTAGACGTATTGAGCGAAGATGAAGCAGAAGTGGACATCACATCACCTCTATATGTACAGAGACTCGCCATGGCTTTTTTCTCCCAGACATTCAACCAACCAGAGCATAATTTATTGGCATGTGAGTCTTTTCACCGAATGATCCAGAGTTGAAAAATATGTTTTGACGACAACTACTCTGCAATGTTTTTTCTCGCTGTAGCTATGAACACATATCATTGCAAAGGAATCTGCAGTAAAATCATGTTGAAATGCGGAAATAAAATAAATCGTGATTTAAAAATAGATTGCCTTTGTTCATATTCTCATTGGGATCCACCAAACGAGGCGGAGGGCAGAAAGGGTGGTCTCTACGTCACTTCCGACGGTAATTTTCCCGCCAAAATCCACATTTTGAAAATTAAACTCGCCAGGCCTTTACTTCCACGGTTTCCCGGACGACAACGACGACGAGATTTTGTCTACATTATCATTCAGTGAAATGTCTGTCATTTCACTTCTGAAGCCAGAAGATCACATTGATACCATCATCTGTGGTTCTCCAACTAACAACAAGATGAAGAAATCACAAAACAAATGCATCAGAATCAGAATGACAGATAGGACTGAGGTGAGTTTTCATCGAAATTTCGGGGAGATTTACGGGATTTAGCACTTCTTTGAGAATCTTACGGATTTGGAAACGACAGTGCGGATGATGTCCCATCTGTGGCATATAACAATAGACCATCTATTAGACGGTAAGTTTATTTTATATTTATATTTCTTGGTGAACATCTTATAATTATGGTCATTGGCCAAAAACCGAGTCGGTACAGTGCCGAAGATAGCCCGAAAGAACGCAACACATCACTCATGTTTTGCAGAGTTAGAGACCAACGAGTTGCAGAACCAACAGACAAGACAACAGCAACACTTCCATCTCAGCCCAGTGGTGGAGAAGAAACACCTATTTTCCGCGTTAAGAGAGAGGACCCTCCTCGAGTGGATGGAGCTGCATGAGACCCTCATCGCCGCATTAGACAACATGAAATTAAACGAGAGCCTGCATCAGACTTTTAGAGTTCCACTAGAAGAGACGGTCGTCCAAGGTGATATTGCTCGGAAATTTCGGAGAAATTTCAAGCTGATTTTGACAGAGGAGAAATGTTGTCTGATTGTGGAGTTTACCCAGAGGGACATAAATGATGAGGAGCCAACAACCGAACATTCAAACGAGAAGATGACCCGTATTGTTCCAGGAACACTGCAACTGTCACAAAATTTTGCCTGTTTCAAGGGAGATAATGAGGAGATCCACGTGAGTATAATTTATTATTGTGTGTTTTAATGTCGAGGTAAAAGTATAAATAATATTGACTGGTTGTAGATTGTCATACCATTCGATAAGACGTCAATCGTGAAGGAGATGGAGGCATCTAATGACATACCCAAGTGCATATACATCATCACAAAGACAAGGCACAAGTTCAAATTTACCTCCTTTGTGAATTTCGAAGTAGCGGCCGCCTTGATAAAAGAACACTGGGGCAAAAAGATATTGAAAAAGGCCAGCACAGGGCCAGTTCATTATTACAGAAGCGCCAGTTTTATGAACTGGAAAGATGTGTCGAACCGCCTCCAGACCCCCGAAGAGATAGCCTTGAGGAGGTTGATCCTCTCGAAGGAGGTGAAATTTCACGGAAAATGATAACCCATTTGGCTGATTGTAGATAGACACAGAAGATAAAGCAGGGGCATTTATCCGAACAGGATATCGTGTATGAGCAGGAGGTAGTCAAGCAATGGGTCGGAAAAATACCAAGCATGATCAAAGGAAGTGACAGTTTCGAAGGTAACCGTCTACAATGTTGTAGAAGGCGAGATTTGAAGGTAAACAGGACTCATATCACATATTCGAAGGACATCCAATGGAAGGGTCAGCGCGAGCGATTTCTCTGCGGAAGGACTTTTGGCGGGAAATAGTTGGGAGAGGAGGAGGGAACAACTTGTGTCTTTACATTTCAAGCATGAGAAGCTGAAGCTCATGGTCAGACAGGTATTTGCATCAATATTAACTATGCGATACGGGTTGTGCTACAGGAATCGATTTAAGGATGTTTGATTAAATATAATCGTGTCGGAGTGTTTTGAATTGTGGTAAACCCACAAATGCCTCGGTTTCTTTTGACAAATACAATACTTCAGCCTTCAGGTATTGATTTCAACAGCAAGGGATACCACCTTCACTTAGAGGACAGTTATGGCAATTATGGTCTGGCTCCATCTTCAAGATGAACCTGATGAGAGACCACTTCGCGGACCTTTTAGTTTATTACGAAGGTCAACAATCACTCGCCATAAAAGAAATCGAAAAGGTCAGGGATCTCCGTTCCACATCTACAATCTGCCAAAAAGTCTGTTATAAGAATCTGAAATTTCACAGGATCTTACGAGAAGTTTCCCGGAACATCCTTTCTACCAAACTCCGGAAGGAATACAATCACTGAGAAGGGTCCTGACAGGATATAGCTGGAGGAACCAAGCGATTGGATACTGCCAGTCTATGGTGATTTTCACATCATTGTAGATGACGTAATTTCTGTTTTTATTTATTGGAGCTGCGGCTCTGCCCCAACATCTGTATTATCTTTAAGAATCGATGTTGATTTTACATCCTGCCGCACTACAATGATACAATCACTTGACCACATACTAAACCATTTCAGAATATCGTTGCGGCCACTATATTGTTGTTTATGAACGAAGAAGAGGCATTTTGGCTTACTTCCAGTATTTGCGAAGAGTTACTACCCGATTACTACGTGACGTCCATGATAGGCTCGATGGCTGACCAGAGAGTATTTGAGGTCATATTTTTATTATGTTTTCAATGCGTGAATTAAATTTTTACAGGTTCTTGTACAGACTTATCTACCCAAAATATACCAGCATTTAGAAGCTGTGGGCATCCCGATACAATTGATCTCTTTCCCCTGGTTCATGTGTATATATGTTAATTGTTTACCTCTCGAGGTACACATCTACTCCATCTACAACGATGTAATGACACTCACAGATCTCAAACCGAATTTTGGACTGTTTCTTTTACGAAGGCAGAGAAGTCTTTTTCAAGTTTGGCCTGGCGTGGTTCAAGTTGAGAGAGGAGGAGATACTGAAAGAAGATGAAGGGAAACACATCGTGGACCTTATGAAGCAAAAGAATATTGACGGTGACAAGCTCTTCTCGGTGAGTTGTGGCCACTCATCGATGATCAACACAGAATGCACATATCGAAATAAAACACCTGCCGCAAAGCAGCAGAACGAGCAGTTTAAAAACTGCCTCAGAAGACGCTTTGCGTTTGTCTGACAAAAGGCCACTCAGATTTGAATATCTTCAAGGAGAAATTTTAACGGCTCCAGATCGCATTTGGAGAATTTGATGACATCCCATTGGAGACAGTGAACGAGTTGTACAACCGATACAAGTTTGAAATCATAAAAGAGCGGGAAAAAGGGCTGGGGACACCGCTAGTTGCGAGTAATAATATCAACTGTATGCATCAACTGTGGTCACCAGCCAATGACGAGGGAGAATTGGACTTTATGCAGAGCTTCAAGCCTGAACTGTTAACATAATGAAGAAATATTGATATTCCTTTTTAATCAGCTCTGGAGAATTGTTTTGTTTGTGGGAAATGAAATTTATGGTGTTTGGGTTAATACAGATAAAAGGATGCATCCAAATGATCAAGTCAGCAAGGCTAATCACTCTGGGTTGACTCCTCTCCTCTAAAATTGTGTAATGTGTTTTAGTTGTTGCTGTTGTTTAATGATAACTCTTTCTGACACGAATATGAAACCAGATTTCATTAGAATGTTCATCCCAGAAATGTAAACCAATCAATGTCATCTTACCTTCTTAGCCGGTCGTGGTTGTTTGGTCCAGGTGATTGTGATAATGGAACTTATGCGAAGTGGCTGTTTTGTTTCGTTTGACACAGTTGGCCGTACTGTCATCTTCTGTCTTGAGGGACAAAAGTACAACCTCTGTCATCTTAGTTGTCAGCTCCCTTAGACATGTCTAACATCTCTATGCATATGTAAATAAAAGGAATGATCATCACCCCTATTATCTCTGTAGCACAACACGTGCCTGACACTGACTTGATGTTCAGTAGTGAACATTCTATTTTTGACTGATATATATTTATTTGTCGGGTTGTATCGCGGTCTACAATGAGGAGGAACAAGGTCGTTGTAAATTGTAGGTTTGATTCGGTGAACGAACAACACACCAGAAACACGATTGATCATTGATCTCACAACACAAAGAGATCATGAGCAAAATAGCATCCTCTAAGACGTTTGTCTCTCGTCCTCTTCCTTCCAGAGAACAGCTCCTTGCGGAAACAAGGAATCTCTCATACAAAAAGAGATTGGAGTATGCTTCACAGATCGGACGCGAACATAGAGACAACCCAAACTTGTTACCATTGATTGAGAGTTTGAGACAACACACGTATATTACCCTGCCATCACAGGAGGCAGACGACGATTTTATAGATGTATTACCGAACACAGAAAGAGATGTTGAGAGTCACTTTACAGAGGAGCAGATGGCCATCTTTATGATCTCTGCCAGTGGCAAGAACATTCCCTTATTGTGCCGAGAAGTACTCTCCTCCTCTCGCCTCATGAAACAAAAGGCAATCAAAGACTATATCCGCCTGGAGACAGAGTAAGATTTCAGGATTGATTTTTAGTTGAATATCACAGCGACAACTCCGTCTTCCGAACTTTCACAGAGGCAGTTCCAATGACCAGATTAGAATTGATCAGAACGGCCATTGCTGCTAACAGAAGATCTCTTGTCGACAAGTTCGTCACAGACATTCAACAAAAGGAGCCCACCATCGCGGCTACTTTTGTTCATGGCTGCAGGTGAGATCAAATTGAATAATACATTCCCATCTAAATCGCCGCAGCTCCGCTTTTGTAGAGGATTATTTGAAGGACAAGGTGTGTCGCGATTACTCGAAATTATCCAAGGTCAAGATCGCCAAGTACCATTTACCTGCCGTCTTGAGAGGTCTTGAGAAAGAGTTGAAGGCCGCCACCGAACTGCAAAGAGAGCAGGTTTGGAACGACTGGACCGCCTTCTGTAAGTGTGACGTCATCACCCAGTCTGACTCCCTTAGTGCCCCTTTTTGAGACAGAATCGGCAGAATACAAAAAGATGGTGCAACTGGTGGTCACATATCCCATACTGAAAATCCACCCCAAGTGTTACGCCTTGATGTGGTTCAGAACTGTACCAAGCATCCCTATCTCCCAAGAGGTAAGATTCTTGACGTGCACGCCAAGTTGACATCCTCAGATCTACGACTTTGCGGCTTCAAAGTTGACCGCCGACTTGGAACCCGCAGGATGGAATATCATGCTTGGGAGTTTGTCTGGAAATCACTCCCTCCCCCGTCTCACACAATTCCTGAGAAAGGTGTTTTTGGAACAAGAATCGATTGATATCCACGGTGCGATGTACATCGTCCGGACCTGGATTTCCCTCGTAAAAGCCTTCAACTCAACATTGTACAAAACACACGAAAATGTCGCAAAGGTGAGGTTCACAAGGTGATTCTCCTCATATTTTCAGTTTTTGGAATTTGTAGAGGCAATGTTGAATGAGCCACGTAACCGCCAAGTGCCAGACGAATGGAACTGCTTGTTTGAAACCTGTTTTAAGATAGGAGAGTACCCCTTCCTCGAGCAGTTCAGCGGCGTCATCGCGACAACCTTTGCAAGAATATGGAAGAACAGACCAGCACACACCCACCCCACCAAGTTATTCTCAGACAAACCAGAAAGCATCATGGATTGCTTCCAAAGCTATTCACACCTGCACATTCTGAGACCTCTATGGCCCGTGTTCCGCGAGTTGACACGCGACAGCAAGTGTCTCACACGCTTCCCGGGACAGCAATCCGCAGACTGGATTCGCTTTTTCTTGGAAACGTCCTTCCTCATTATCACGGAGAAGAAAGACCCTAAGCCCGAAAAATACAGAAAAGTCCTGGTCGATTTGCATAAAGAGGTGAGGTGACTCGTTGTAGATGGGTAATGACGTCGTCAGGTGTTTGCTCACGTGATGTCTTTGCCCGCAGAGTCCAAGATGAAGCGCCTTGACAAACTGCCGTTGTCTTCTCTGTTTCCTTCTCAACTGCACTTCGCTTTCAAGGGCATCACCGCGAAGGAACTCGCAGAGGACAAATTCCAGGTATATATATATTTATCTTTTCCACAACACCATCGTGACATTCGACAGCTGCAAGTGAAGAAGAGCTTATTCCTCACAATCATGAAGGACCTTCACGGGCTGATCAGAAAGGACCCGAACGTCCATGAGATTGACGATTCATTCGACGCAGCCGCTGCCATACACGATCTTCAGGCCATATTTGACCAATTGATATCCCTTCTCACTGGAAAGGACCAAGAAGCATTGCTCGAGCTCAGAGATGCGGAGAACGCTGCTTCTTGGAAATTGTTGTTGAAGGATTGCGTTGGCGCAAATAGAGCAGAGAGAGAGCTGGGAATCCTCCGTCTGGTTGTGTCTTGTAACACTTCAAGGTGAGTTGTAATTTGTGTTGTAGATGGACAGAATTGATTGGTTGTAGATCACCACAGAAGTTAGAGGAGGCAATGCAGCTTATCGCAGACCGCACCAAGGTAAAGAATTTGTTTGAAATTTCACTGAAACATTCAGAATGAAGTCACGGAGGTCCGCACCAGCATCTTTTCTTCTCTCGCAGCCCAGTTCAACTGCCTCTTTGCTTCCACAGAAAAATGCAGACAGAGCTGGTATGATATGCTGACCGCCAGTTTGGACAAATCTGAAGTAGAAGTGGAGGCTAATGACGAGCATTACGAATGGAGCATCGATGTGATGAGTGCAGATCCAGAGGTTGCCTCTTTCGTTGCCATTTCCAAGGTATACAACTCGTTTTTCTTGGCGTGAAATGCAGATATTGAAAAGATCTCAGAGGGCGATGAACGACTCTGTTCAGAACAGTGATGATGACGGGTCCCTCTTCCGCTTCGGTGCCGAATTGCAGTTTAGAATCTGTCAATTCGCTCTGGGACCAGTCAAATCACTACAATTCTTCCGCCTTCAATCCAACATCGACGATTCATTTCCAAGGAGAGTCAGAAAAGGCAAAAAGGCTTCTGAATCGGCCAACCTGAGAAAGTGGAGAGTTGCGAAAGAGACAAGACTCTTGGACAGACTCAGTGCAGCATATGAGTGAGTCTTGCTACAAAGTGCGAGGTCTGACTGTTGCAGGGCGCTTTTACCCGCAGACGGAAGAAGAAAGACAGGAAGAGACAGTGAATACCTCTACCACCAATTCCTTACAGTGAGTGTCTGTTTTGTTGTTTACATCTTCATTCCTTCACCTCGTTATGATTCAATCACGGCGGAGTGAATGTGACATCCGTAGGCAGTTTGAAGAGAATCTCTGGTGTTTTGCGAAAATAAACAAATATTGAAAAGATGCAGAACATAAGCTGGAACACACTGGGACACCCTGTGATCGCCAACTTGATCGAGAATGTCATCAAAGAGACCAACTCCACCACAATCCCAGCAGAAGAATCTGGATTGCTGCAGATGGAGAGAGACGACCCCGCACTGAAGCTGTACAAAACGATCAACTCTGCCATAGCTGGCGCTTATCAGACTACGCTTTTTAGACGCCTCGCCCATGTCATTCTGAACACCAGACAATCCTTATCGTAAGCGTAATTACGTATATATGCCATTTTATTTCAAGTATGACGTCTGTACACGTGATGACGTCATCAGGTCCAAGATTCCTTTCCATCTTTGGAGTAACGAAGTTACGTACCGCACCATTGAACCCTCCACGACGCTCCCTCTGCCCGGGTTTGTGTCTCTGAGACGCTCCAGGCTGGATATCCGCTCACACGCAGACAAGCTGGTGGAGGAGTGCTTGAAGATCTCACCCTCCGCCATACACATGAAGATTGTTTGGAGACACGTTGTAAATGTTCGTCAGGACCTCGCTGACCAGTTTATCAACTGCAGAAAGTCTTTCCGCGGGGTTTTCTTGGAGTGAGTTGTCCGTAATTCCCACTTTTACTGATTGAATGTGAAGCGAGAACAAGATCAGAAGATACACCGCTCCACTCACTGCTGCGGCCACCGCAGAGGCGGAGAAGCAAAAGGAGAAGCAGATGCTGGAGTCTGTCAAGGAGGGAAAAGACCACCCAGATTTCTTCATTATTCCTGCAGTCTATAGAATGGAGAGATTGCACCAAGAACAATGCGCCAAGTTGGGTGAGATCTGAGACTTACCGGTGTGATCTCTGATGGTTTGATAGCTAAGGACCATTGCTTGCGTTTGGAGAACACTGACCTTGCACCCAAGAAGAGAAATGTCTCTGCAAGAATTTGGACTTTAATGCCCTCAGTCAGCTATCCTGATATGGTCGCATTGATCAACAATCAAGACGCTGACAGAGTCAAATGGCCCACTGCTGTTTTGAAGACTCTGTACAGAGGACTGACATGTGTCGACGACCCCCTCCCTCCCCTCCACATGCTGTTATCACCCACCACCCTTTCTAACGAGGAGTTTGCTAAGGTGAGATCTTCACGTTATTGAAGAGTAGATTTTAATTCTGCAGGACGCCATCTATGCTATATCATCTGTAGCACAATACACCCAAGCAGATACTTTTGTTGCTATTTTAAGAACAGTGTTGGGAGAGAGAAGAAGAAAGGATCTTAAGATCACACACCACAAGGAGGTAATGAAGACCATAATTACCAGAAATGACGGATTGTAGATCCTCCGTCTCATTTCCACAAAACCAGGGCCAGAATCTTTGGACCTCATCACCACGGAGTTGTCTCGACAAGGACTTCACCGCGACGTCCGTATCGCTGCAAACACCGTTCTGTCACGCTACCTCTTCCAGAACGATTTGCGTGAAAAGGCGTGGA
This sequence comes from Protostelium mycophagum, assembly GCA_002081555.1. Lineage (NCBI taxonomy): Eukaryota > Evosea > Variosea > Protosteliida > Protosteliaceae > Protostelium > Protostelium mycophagum. Next base: position 29,746 of record KV920974.1, on the reverse strand, counting down.
GCTTTTTGGTTGCTTCAGGAAAGAGAAGCAGTGCAGATGAACTTCTTGTTTTGATGGCAGCTCTGCCAGAAGCTGGCGCACGAGACAGAGTGTACATCGGCAATGTCATCATCACACCCCAGATGGCAGAGCAATGCGCAGAGCTGACAGGTGGGGTGGTCTCGTTGTAGATCGTGGAAATTGAAAAATGACAGGAAAGGTGTTAATTCCCACCTCTTTCTCAGGTCGCTTCGCTCAGGAGGTAAGACGTGAAATCTCGATGATTTTTACTGAAATTTCAAGATCATTCTGCCCATGCTGACACAGCCCAAATTGAAGGAAGAGAAGAAGCTGGAAGATTTCCGCGTTCTCGCCGCGTTCTGTCTCTATAATTGGCGCGAATTTTTGGACCAAAACATTATCGCGAAATCTCTGAAGGATCTCATCTCCCAAACTCAACCCGAAAAGATCGAGAAATTCCGCACTCACGTCAATGTCCACGACCAGATGGTATATTTAAATTTTGAATTTCCCGCCTAAAACGAAAACAGACCCAAACCGCCACCAGATTGTTGTTCGAAATCTGTGGTGTTACTCCCGGACGTGGAACTGCAAGCAAAGACCACATCAAGCAGCTTTTCGAGGAATTATGTGAAGGCATTAAAAGACCTATCCAGGTATGTCCATCTACAAATAAATAATAAACGAATATCATAACATTTTCAGGACGGTGATATTTTTGTGAGAACACAACTCATCAAGACTGTGAAGAATCTTATCTCCTCTATCCCCGTACAAAATTCCACCACCACAGACGAAGAGATCAAGTCTTTCCTTGCCCCTGTCAGAAGGTAATTCCAGATTTCCTTGAAATTTCATTGACATCTCGCAGTCTTGGAACCATCTTTGATGAGTGTCTTTTCATCTTCGATATCAACAAGACTTTGGTGCCTGGAAGCACAAACTGGCTCGAGAACTCTGTTAAAATATTCCAAGAGATTCTACAGAGGTCAAATAACGGCACCGCGCCGGGCAACAGTCTCACATTGTTGACATCCAAGATCACGAGCGAAGAGGCACCACACTTCCTCAACAAGATCCTTGGCTTGAAGTATGATGAGAAGGACAAGGCTGTGTACTATCGTTTGACCTTGGCCGTTCTGCAAGCCAAGTTGGGCTCATTGCGATACGACTCGGAGTTACCGGAGTTGGTGAATTTCTTGGAGAAGATTCCTCTGCACAGGAAGGGTGCCATTGAGTATTCACCTCATTATGTGTCCTTGTGTGCTATTTTATCTGCAGTCCCCAGTGGAAATCAAATGGGCAAAATGATATTAGAGAGGTTCACTCAATTAGCAGAGGAGGTGAGTTGTGAAGATTCAAAACAATACAAGTTGAAGAATAACAGAACGATGAATACTTTCCCATCACAGTGGTCGTCTACGAAACTATACAACAAGCCAACAACAATGCCATATTGGAACTAAACAACTCCACACTGTTGTCTTTCATCACCACCTTATTCAAATACGGTGAAATCTCCAAGTATCACGGCGAAGAGGCCTCCAAGGCTCTTAGCGTGGTCCTCTCGGCTTTGGGCGAGTTGTAAGTCTTGAACACAAATCACCCTCATTTTTTTGCAACATAATTTTATTTACATACTTCAGCCGCTTCCACGACAAGAGAAGAGAGATCTGCAGGCAGTTTGTGCAAGGTCATGTTGCAAAGAGGGTGGGACGCCTCGATGAGCTGAGCTTGGCCAGCTACATCTCTTGTGCACTCGGTTTTATTCAATCTGCGAAGAACACGGCGGATAAGATAAGACCACAAGAGATGATCTCCCTCATATTACAGGTGATGACGTCATCAATATCTTCACCAAAATTGAAACTTGCAGGTTGGAATTCATGCGGTTCTGCACACGGAGTATTACTTTGAGCACGAGAAGGATATCCACCAGATGGTCAAGGTGCGTTAGTTAACGTGTTCTTAATATCCGGTAGTTCCCGCGCTGAAGAACTCAGGACGCATTCATCACCCACACAAGAGAGGTCAACATCCAATACATCGTGGAATTTTGTGAAGGCTTATTGAACAAAGACGTCTCAGAGATACCACGCAACATCATCGGAGATGTCATAACCCCAGAGCAGATGAAGGAGGCTTATAACACTCCTCTCTTCCTTCAGTACCGGGTGGATTTCATCGTTCAATATCTCAGCGCTTTCGGATTGGTCCCCACCAGCCACGGTGCCAGAAAGGTACCCATTTTCTCGATGTTTACACAGATTTTAAATGGAGAAGGTGGACCCTGCTTTTGAGGCTGTGTGGAAGCAATTGGTCAGCATCGAAGACGGCTATGTGATCCAAAAGATCACAAATCTTAACGTGACCGGAATCGGTGCTACTGAAGCAACTACCTCCACTCCATCTGAAGAACCTGAGGAGACTGAAGAAGCTGGGGAAGCAGACAACACATGGAACACAGACAACACATGGAACACAGACCAACTGATGGGCATCGACAACGCATGGAACAACTTTCAACAGCCAGGAATTTCTGCCAGAGGAAGAAGAATTTCTGCCAGAGGAAGAGGAACGAGAAGGTTTTGAAGCATGCCTGTTCTGACAATAAAAAGGACAAATCTCCAAAAGCGTTCACGGCTCGATAACTCGAACCACCCCCTGATATCGTCGTCGGTCATGAATTTATGTCATAAAATTCAAACTCTTGAGGAATTCCCAACCCAGCAAGACAAAGATGTTGCGCAGGGATTTTGCTTTGTAACCGCCATTTACAAATTGCAAATTTGAACGACTTTCTGATCGAACCGTGCCACCCACTGGAATTTTGGAGACAATTTGTTCATCTCATCATGTCGAGATTGTGGGGCATGTTTTTGGATGCTGTCTTGAAGAAAAACAATTTACTCAACAAAGCCGAATTTACGGTTGCTCAGTACAACAAAACAGCTCAAGTCCTCCAAATGATTATTCGATGTTCTGTGATTCTATTCTGCTGGACTGAGCGGCCTTGTTGCAAACACATAATAGGTGGTTACAGACTGTAAGTCGTGATTTTGCTGAATCATATCAAGCACAGTGGAGGCCTTCTTGTGGACCTCTCCAATTTTCTGTTGTGGAGAAACAGTTGTGTCCTTGCTTGTCTTATTCTGAAAGATCCACATAATGCCACCCCAGAATAGTATTGTCTTACATCCTGGATTCATACTGTGTCCCTTAATCAACTCCAAGATCATAGTGACACCAGCCTTGGACTTCTCCCGAAGCTTGTCATCTTTGCACAAATCCAGCCGATTACCCCGTGCAACTTGTCCAAGAAGGGTTGTCTTGCCTTGTCCAATGGATGCCTGCACCCCATATCCGTAATACTCCTTGTTGCTTGCCTGGTTGAGTCAGCTCACTGTGTTCTGTATTTTAAAACTGACGAGCTGATACTTTCGCACATTTTACACTCCATAAACCTCAACTGTGGTGTACAACCCAAAAATGCAACAAGCTCAAGGTGTTTTGACCTCAAAGACATAGAGAATAAAATGATAATTGACGCAAATAGCATTTTTAGTGGCGAAAAAGCAAGCCCAAACAGAATTACAACAATGATATCAAGATAACTCAGGAGTAACTCACTGGCTGGTGCGGAACTCTACCGGACACCGCGACGAGAATATAGAGAATAATAAAGACTCACCGGCGAACCATCCTTCCTTCGCGGAGGATTACGGAGGATTTCTTCAGCCTCCGCGCGAGTGAGAATAGCTTTCGTCTGATCAACATCAGAGAAAAGGGCCTTGAAGTTATTGAGAGTAGCAATACGTTAAGTCCATAGCAACAGATTATCTCCTGGGCCATTATTTATCACTTAGATCTAAGGAACATCAGATTAGGCGCGTGCAATCACCTGTAAATATCTTGAAGTGGCAGACGATCGGCGATGCCAAGATACAGTTGAGATGTGATAGAGTCAGAAAATATTATTTGTGGTTTACCATCTCAAAGATGAGAATTGCAGTTTGGACTGCTTACCTTGAAACACAGATGAGATGACTCACAAATTATAAAGGTGTTGGGTTGCTGTGAGTTGTAAAACTGGCCAACTTGCGGTCGAATAGCAGAGTCTCAATTTGAGCCAAGAACCCCATTCAAGCACCATGAAGACCACACTCGCAATCTTTATGTTACTTTTGATTCATGCTTCTGCAGACTGTGTTACGGTAGGATCAATGTGTTATCTCCTTTTCATTCCTGAGGTGCCAACAGAACCCACAAGACGATTCGTGCTCCAACTTCCATTACCCAACAGAGTCGGCCCTTGCTGATCTCGCCGATTTATGCAGACAGATGCCCGATATGACAGGCTGCGCTCTTTTCAAGTTGTGCAAAGATGATAATTATTCCAATTCTCCCTATTGTAACCCAATTTCTGTCTTGACAGAAGTCTGTCGTGTCGATAACATGATGGGGATGAAAAGCTGCAAAAACTTCAAGTCGATGTGCCAGAATGGAACGAAGGTAAAGGACTGTGATTTGTCCGCTGATCAATTGCTGAACATGCCCAACACAAAGGTGAATTGTCAATTTATATGAAAGCCTCTTATTTTTGCAGACAGCGAAGCAACAAATCACGGATATGTGCCAGGAGATGCCCGATATGAGTGGTTGTGATTCGTGCAAGAAGCGTTGCGATTATTTCACAGTGTATTCCTCTCTCTGTAGCATGATGCCAGGTGAGATGCTTTGTGCTTCGAATCGAATTCTCAAGTCCTTAGGAATGGATCAGTGCGGTGCCTGGAAAGCAATGTGCAAGTATATCCCCAAATGGTCTGTGTGCAACGGCTACTCGTTGATCAATTAACCAGTTGTTGATAAACATTCAAAAATTGAATTCTTCTTTTCCGCGCCAGCATCATACTTCAAGCTTCCTGAAAACAACTATTTTTGCGCCGACATCCATCATGAACAAAAGCAAGAGACCACGAAAGAAGGGTGAGGAGGTAATCAGTCAATAACTGATTAAGACAGAAATCCCGATCGAAGAACAGCTCGCTTTAGCAAAAGCAAAGATTCAAGCTTTAGAATACCAGATAGGTACGATTAGACATTTCAACTGGCCATCTAAAGCAGCAATCAGCGACTCAGAATGGATTGATTGGGCAAAGAGGACAAGAAAAAGAAGAATTGAAGACGAGAGTATCAGAATTGAACGAGAATGTGACACAGAAAGAGGATGATAGCCACGAAGTTTTCTCAGAAATGACGAGACAGTACAGATACATGGAAGATGAGTTGATGAGAAGGATAAATGTCCTAGAGGACGAGAACCTGCAGTTACAGGAGCAGTTGGAGATCATGTTCCTTGTGCAAGAGGAAACAAAGAGAGCAAAGGATCGTCAATTAGCAGACAAGGATGTTGTTATATCAGATCAAAATAGAAAAATGCAGTTGATCGTCTCAGAGTGTGCTCATATGATGAAGGTTTGTGTTTGAAGGAGTGCACACAAATCATCTGAAAGCTACAGGAACTGGTTGACACGATAGATAAAGCAGAAGAAAGATACAATTAACTAAAATATATTTATTCTTCATTGGGGATGTCCACAAACTGTCAAGAGTGAGAAGAGATCTCACTTGTACTTTTTATAAAGTAGTCAAGAAATCAGATAGGCATTTGTTTCCACAAGGTTTTATATTTCAGAACAGGTCTGTGTTTAACATCATGTAAAGATGATCATTGTTTCAAAAAGCCATCTTACCCTGTGATCATCCTTATTCTACAGTCAAGAGGGACAAAGAGTCTATCTGCATTCAATCAGAAAAGCCCTCTACATAAGAACATGTTGAGAGTATGATGTTTCAGTAAAGATATCAACAGGAGTTTCAGATATATGCTCGTCAAAGCTAATTTGATCATCACAGAAAGTGGTGAAAATGTGGAAGGTCCCCTCACCGTTTTCTCTCTTGTCTGCTTCTTTGGAATGCCCCCACAAAGAAGAACATGCCTCTTGAGATATCATAGCCGATCTGCACGATTTCCGCACTTTTTGAAATCCATCTACAACGAAAAATATAGTCTCCTGCTGGATGTAAATTTTTGGGTGATGAGGATGTATTTGTGGTTGAAAAACTTACGGTGAATCAATTAGAAACCATACAATTTAATGGACAGTCAAGTTCTTGATTTAAAACTTGAAATGAATTCTTCGCGCTGTTGTAAAAGGTTTTATCCGATCATTTTTCGGCCGTATGATGCGAAGACATTACACAGTCTACCAGCTCCTCTTGTTTTGTCTTCTTGTTTCGAGTTCATTTGAACCCCATAGATTCTTCATTGATTGGGATGGAACAATCGCAGTAACGGAATCCTTCCTCAATCTCCCTGGTGCTGCATATTCCTCAAATAGTTCCTTCCAGCCAATTTGGAGGTGAATCATTGAGACATTTTGTCGCTGATCATCAAAGCTATTTTGACAATCTTTACACACAAGATTACAATAATTTCTCGACAAATTTCGGACCACGCCCCAGCCTTTTTGCTGAATTGAAGTTCCGAACATCATTAGGAAGAAAGAAGATCGAAATGGACACGTATAACAGGGTACGCAACTCTGGTCTATTCAAAGGGATCAAGCTGCAAGAACTAATCAAGGCAGCTAAGGATGTAGCATTGAGGTTCGTTATTATCATTCATACTCGAGATTAATTTTTTGTACAGAGACGGCTTTTGGGAATTTGTAGACTGGGCAGATAAGAGGGGAATGAGACCAACAATTGTCTCCTTGAATTGGAGTGTCTCTTGGTTAAGAACGGTAAGCCATATGCATTAAATTCAATAAAAATCACAAATAATGAAAGCAGATTCTACGCGTGAATTTTGCCGAAAAAACAGAAAATTTGGACCCTTCCCTTCCCGAAAAAATACCAATCTATTGCCCAGAAATTCTCCCTCATAATGTCGTGCCAAAGAATGCACACGACCATCCCATGCCGCTATTCACCGGTGCAGATAAGGTTGATCTGATCTCTAGATTATCTGGAGGGTAAGGTTATTTCCGGGAGAGTTGTGGCGATTCTCTATTTCTATCTTCATGCAGAAATTTTATCTGTGCTGAGCACAGTAGACCGTCTGGCAGACATATGAATATGCTCATCCTATTGTACAATCAATTGATTGTACAATTTATTGAAGAAGATAGGAGTGATGGGATTGTCTTCATCGGAGACACTCTGGACGATCTTCCACCTCTTTATTTACCCCCGACTCGTGTTGGAATTATTGCGGGTTCTCTTTCAAGTGTTACCGACACGCTCCAAAAGGTGGGAAGAATATGACATCATATTGACATGTGTGATAGGATCAAGTACCCATCTACAACTTGTCCCAAATACCGTGTACAGGGGTCACACAAGGGAATAATCTTTTGTACAGAATGATAAGATTTACTGAGATAAAGGAATACATAGAAGCCGAGTGCGAGAATGGATAAAGAATGCGTTTACAATTTGCTGTATTTATGCATAGTATTGTAAATTGACCTTCTTCTTAGCCTGCACCTCACCGACACCTTCCGTGAAGTCCTCGTGCGTTATCTCAGTGGCCTCTCTCCTCAGCGCAATCATACCAGCCTCTACACAAACTGCCTTCAGTTGCGCTCCATTAAAATCGTTTGTGATTCTACAACGCGTCAATTTCACTTTTTCTCCTCATTTTATACCTGGAAAGCTCTTGGAAGTTGACATCAGGAGACACGTTCATCTTTCTGGAATGAATCTGTAGAATTCTGACTCTAGCTTCCTCATTTGGAAGGGGGAACTCTATCTTTCTGTCAAGTCTTCCAGATCTCAGCAAGGCAGGGTCCAAAATGTCTATACGGTTGGTGGCAGCAATCACCTTCACTGAAGTGTTTGCAGAGAAACCGTCAAGCTGGTTGAGCAGCTCGAGCATAGTTCTTTGCACCTTTTTATCGTGAATAAAGAATTGTGAAGAGATATTCTCACCTCTCTGTCACCAGACACGTCACTGTCGAAACGTTTCGTACCGATAGCGTCGAGCTCATCGATAAAGATGATGGCGGGCTCTTTCTCTTTAGCAAGGGCAAAAGCGTCACGAACAAGCTTCGCACCATCTCCAATAAACATCTGCATATATTACAAAAATGAAAAAAATGTATGGAATCGTACCTGTACAAGCTGTGGTCCGGCGAGCTTCAAATAGCATGATTTTGTTTGTGCAGCACAAGCTCTGGCCAAGAGTGTCTTTCCTGTTCCTGGAGGACCGTACAAAAGTACTCCTTTAGGTGGCTTAATACCTTCGCGAGTCAGAAAAAAATCAAGTCATGAAATATATAATCACCAAGGGTCTCGAATCTCTCCTTGTGAGTCATGGGAAGAACGACAGCTTCCACTAACTCTTGAATCTGCTTGTCCAATCCTCCGATATCGTTATATTCTTCTGTTGGCTTCTCGTCGACCTCGATGACGTCAGCACTCCCGAAATGATGAGAAAAGATTCACCTCCATAGCCTTCACTCTGGAGTCATACTCTGCGGGGAGAGTGTCCAAAATGAGGTAGGAGTCCTTGTTTACACCAACAAGATCTCCAGGTTTCAACTTCTGGGCATCGACAAGACCAACGACAGGAAGGAATACAGTCTGACGTGTAGAAGTCTTGATCACCACTGATTTACCGTGATTTGTCTGTTTGTCAGCATCCATAGCGGAGCCCTCTTCCTCTATGTCTTCTTTGTCTGCATCAAGCACCTTTTTCATCATAAACAAAGGAACAACAATAAAAAGATATTCTTCATGACAACACTAACCTCGACGACATTTCCCACAAGATATGGGAGTTGGCGGTTGAGCTTGATCTTGTCTGTGTTTTCCTTGATTTTCTCCTTCATAGCAACTGTTTCGTGTTGCAGACGAGCGGACTCGTTTTTCAAAAACTAGAAAACATTACATTTTGTTTGATCA
>KV920974.1:0-20676 GCA_002081555.1 Protostelium mycophagum | reverse complement strand
AGTCATACGATGAGTTACCTTGCACTCATTGTCAATAAGTCTTGTTCTTGCTGTGATCTCATCTGCTGAAGCAGCGACGATATCCTCTGGTAAGTCGGACTGATCGTTCTTTAAAGCGTCTTCTAAACTTGTCATCTTTGTTAATTATATAGCCCTGGTTGTTCGAGTGTCTTTGCTCTTCAAGGGCCCTTTATGCGTTGAAAAATGAAGCTTAGATGATGGTTTGACGTCATGAGCTCACGTCACCATGACGTGTAAACATTCTACAACTCACCACAGATGCAAATGGGCGCTGATTTCAACTTTCACACAGACACAATAGCTATATTATATAGAAAGTTGAGACATTGTTGAGATTGAAGTTGCTAAATCAACCTCCATGATTTTAGAGGATTCCTAAAAAATCACTTCTCCCGATGGTGAATGCAATGAAGGAACTGGACGGAATCACGTTGATCTTATATTGTCATTAAAGGTGTTGCTGATGATCGACATACATGTACAAGCACAAAAAGACAAAGTCCACTTCTAATGAAGGCGATAAATACATAAAGATTGACTTCTATATTATTCAATTCTGGCCCTTCATCGTTCTTTTTCGTTCTGGAGAGAACTCAATAATATTGACAAAATGTTTGTCTACACTTTCGTCCAGCTGTTGGCTTGGAAAATTAATCCCTCAACAAGAGCACATCATGTCGGACTTAGAAGAAAGACGCAGAAAGAGACAGCAAGAGAGAGAAGAGAGGGAGAGGAAGGAGAAGGAGGAAGAGGAACAGCGGAACCGGGAGAGGGAAGAGCGCAGGGCTCGTAGGTGCGCGCCTCTATGAGATCTGAGGGACAATTTGAGCTGATCTTGAGTAGAGCTGGTGGATCAACCCTCGACATAACACCATCCTCTTCTGCCGATTCTACCCGTTCAGCCAAAAAAGAAGAAACCTCCCAGCCCACTAAAACGAGTGAGCCGATCTGTTCATCTGCGTCGAAATGATGATGATGTTGACACTTCTTCAGCCTCTGTGGACATCAATGAATTCGCTGACGATCCGGAGATGTTCGAGCTGCAGAAGAAGATCCGTGCTCGAGAGGAACAGGTGATGTCATATGCCAGAAATCATTCCTTAAAACCTACAGGAGAAGAAGGAGAAAGAAGAAGCAGAGGCATGGGAAGCAGAAAAGAAGAGAAAAGAGGAAGAACGTGCACGTAGAAGAGAGGAACGTCTAAAAGGAGGCAGTACTGGTGTCACTCCCAATGCTACTTCGCCAAATGTTGATCCAAGAAGAGATAGAGAAAAGAAGGTGAATTTTTCTTACTGTCAGAAGATGATCTAAATCAATCACGTTTTGATGTAAAATGGTGAAGAATAACAGGAAGAGGAGCTCAGAAAGAGAGAAGAGGAAGAGGCAGAGAAGAGAAAGCAGGACAGGGAAGAAGCTGCAAGAAAGCAAAGAGAGAAGGAAGAGGAGGAGGAGAGGAAAGAAGAAGAAGAGAGAAGCCGTGCTGTGAGTCTTCTGAAAAACGGCATTTTGGTGTCAAACACGCCGAATTGACATTTTCTAGAGGGCAGAGAGGGAAAGAAAGAGAGAAGAGGAGAAGGCAGCCAAATCAAAGCCAAAACAAGCGAGTTCAGACGAAGAAGATGAGGATTCTGATGCAGAGGAAGAGAAGATGAGAGAACAAGCCAGGAAGTTAATCGCAGAGAAGGACAGGGAACAAGGTAGATACACAGGAAAGACAAAGAAATTGAGATGTACAGATGATGAGCGAGAAGCAAGAATGGCAGAGAAGGAGAAGAACGACAGAGAGAGGGAAGAACGAAGAAAAGCGAGGGACGAAGAGATGAAGGAGTTATTGGGAGATAATGCAGAGGAGATGATGAAGAAGGCAGCTAAAGTGAGAGAGGAGGAAGACGCTGCAGAAGCCAAGAGAAAGAAGACAGAAGAACCTGTTGGTGATGAGGAGGTATATTTTCATCATTATTCAGAAACAATTGTGGTATTTCCAATAATCCAGAGTGTTGATTTATGTTAAAGTATACAGGTGGACGACCCATTTGTGAAAGAGATGATGGAGAAGAAGAAGCAGAGAGAAGAAGAGGCCAGGAAAGAACGAGAGGAGGAGGAGAGATGGGAAGCAGAGAAGAGAAAGAAAGAAGAGGAGAGAGAAGCCAAGAGAAAGGCCAGATTGGGTGGTGCAGGCGCGAGCGGAGGTGAATCGATCACGTGACTTTGAGATTGAAAAGGGCAGTGTCATCCACTGGAAGTTCTGCTGTTACGTCACCCATGTCAGAAACAAGAAAGAAAGAAGAGGACGATCTAAGAAAAAAAACAGAAGAAGCTGCCGCCACAACAAAAAGGGTCCAAGAGGAGAGAGAACAACGCGAAGCAGAGAGGAAGGCGGAGAGAGTCAAGACACTGAGAGAAGAGGAAGAGAAGGCGAAGTAAGATCAAGATGATAGATATCAACGCTGTGGCTCATTTCAATAGGAAAGAGACAAAGACAACACCAAAGAGCAGAAAGTTGGTGAGCAGTGATGAAGAGAGTGCTTCAGAGAGCGATCAGGATTCTGACGCGGAAGAAGAGGACCCGTAAATAATTCGACATATTGTCTTCAATTTTGTTTATTTTGTTGTGGCGCAAAGCGCCACGGATAAAATCATTATTTGAATATTACTCTTGAATTATTTAGAGAGTACACAAAGATTGTTGTAAAAAGCATTCAAAAATAAATATGTATAATACACAACAAATTGATAAAGATAGATACAAGGGGATGAACGCGCAGCAAAAGTTTGAGGCAGCAAAGAAGGAAGCTGAGGATTATAAGAAGAAGATTAAAGACCTTCTTGCCACCGTTGCCACTTTCAAAGCAAAGGTAATACGTCATGAAGAACTGGAACAAAGTACAAAAATAAAAATTGACCGAAAAAGATGGAAGCTGACGTGGAGAAATTGAAGAAGAAGAACAAAAAACTGAAGAGAGAGAATGACATTTTAGAGAGGGAGAATGACAGACTGAGAGGAAATAAGAAGGTTTCTGACAGCAGCGATTCTGACTGAAATAATAAAATAACCAAGAAAATTTTTTGTTGTTGTCTGTATTCGTGGATAGGTTCTCTCTGATGAGCTGTTCCCAAGCATAAAAGAAAATCCCTTATGTCCCTCGATCTTCACGCATTTGTACATCTCACCAGTTTCCATAAGATACACTGTAACGTCAATGTGTTACTAACAGCAACAGACGCAATTATTTTTCATTTTCAAAATCGTACAAATCCGTGTCCGTGGGTATTAAAAATCCTTTAATGTATCTATACAGCGGACCTACCGTTCCAAACTTATGTACACAATGAATAATGCTTGGCTCACAGAACTAGACACTCAAAACACTTAACAAAAAAGGAAACCTCCCTGCACCGTTATAGAGGCGCGTTGTAAATCCAAACAGTGAAATTCCGACCGATCTTCCGGACAACAAAAGGACGGGACGACAGACCCACGATGGCACATCAATCATGGGCGACGATCTGGCCAGAAAACATCGACCAACTATTTGAAGAAGGAAAGAACATCTTCCGATCATTCAGCAAAGTGTATTACGTACCTCAAGGACATCAACTTCGTTTCTGCGTCGCAGCAGGCTCGACCACACATTTAAAACATGATCTCACTCTATTTATCAACTATCCTCCCGAAAACCAGCCCTTTCAGAGGAAGAAATTCTACGAACTCCCAAGGTAAGGATCTCATAATCGTTCAAGTCCATCCTCTCAGCTATTTCAGAGCGACCTATAATGGTCTAGACGATTGGACCGTCGAGCTGAAGAATCCAATTCAATTATCAGGTTTCTTTCAGTACTACTTCCAGAGTACAGACGAAAAGGGCAATATTGTCATCTCTGCAAAGAGGTAAGAGATCGATAGTTTGGACGATGTTGATGTTCATGTCACAGATCATTTAATGTGGAGCCTGTGGTAAAATTGAACGGTAAGCCACTAGCCGCAGAGGGCATCGTGATACAGACCGCACTCACCAAGTGTCTTGGGAATATAGAGGATTGGCCGACTCATTTCAAGGAGTCCTCTGAGTTGGGTTACAACATGATCCACTTCACACCCGTACAAGAGCTTGGTTTCTCTCAATCTGCATACAGTCTATATGATCAGGTGACCATTCGCTTTTCTTTATCCAAATTATTTTAACTAAGAAGGTGTCCGTCGCACCTTCCATCTTCGCTGCAAAGAAGAGAACACAGACCAACGGTAAACCCGCCGAAAAGGTAGCAAAGTTTCATTTCTTTGAAACCCACCGTCTCAGGAACTTTCTTTTGAAGGGAGGGAGAAGGGCTTGATTTCTATTGTACAAAAGATGGAAGAAGAGTTAGGACTCTTGAGTATGACTGACGTGGTACTGAACCACACCGCCAACAACACCCCTTGGCTTGTAGAACACCCCGAGGCGGGTATGTACATGAGTGATCACGTCGTCATCATTTGAATGTACAAAGGTTACAACTTGGAGAACTCGCCTCATCTCAGACCGGCATTCGATGTCGACGAGGCCCTGATGACGTTTTCTGCGGATATCTACAATGGTGTATATCCGGATATTCCCAAGGGAAATTTCAATGACAATGACGTCACCCACCTTCTAAAAGTCTTCCGCAGCAAGGTAATCGATTCGTTAGAAAATTTTGAGTGAAGCTTTGAGGTCTGGCAATCCTACAAAATGTGGGAATATTACATTGTAGATGTGAAGACAACGGTTTCCAATTTCACAACAGCGATAAAAGGAAAATACTCCTTCAGCGGCAAATATGGCTCTGATCCACTGCAACAAGCCGATTATTACGAGGTATTTACGCAATGTCCTTTGTGATCTCATATGATTACAGTTATTGAACAATGATGCACTGCACAACAATGGTCAATATTCGAGATACAACCTCCAGGTATGATGTCACCACTACAAACGCTCAATGTGTCAGATTGACATCCCCGTCGCTCTCAACATTTTCGGATCCTCTTCCCCACTCTCCGAAGAGGAGATAGAGAAGAGAGTCAACCTCTTCAAGGACTGCCTTGACCGCATAAATGCTCCAAATTACGCGGCCTATGACAGAGATACGGACACCATCATACAAAATTTATTTTGGCGGGTAAACAGAGGACCCCTCACTGAAGGAAAACTCCTCACGGATAACTATTTCACCCGTCTGACAGGTGAACTCCAGAAATTTCGGGAAAATTCTGAGAAATTTCAGGGAAGGATGGGAAGAAGATTGCGTTGGCGAACAACGGTTGGATTTGGGCGGGAAATCCTCTGGTCAACTTTGCAGGACCTGAGTCGAGAGCTTACTTCTTAAGAGAAGTGATCATATGGGGTGACTGCGTCAAATTGCGCTACGGAATGACCCCCGAAGACTCACCATGGGTGAATATTCTGAATACTTTCTCCAAATGTTCTGAGGATTGACAGTTGTGGGACCATATGACTAAATATTGCCAATGGTCTGCGAAGATTTTCCACGGACTTCGCATTGATAACGCTCATTCTACACCGATACATGTGGCACAACATCTCTTAGATGCTTCCAGAAGGGTTAGACCTGAACTTTACGTAATGGCTGAACTGTTCACCGGATCCACCGAACTTGACGAACACTTTGTGTGAGTTTTCAACTTGAAAATATGTGTGATGACGTCATCACAGAGCCAGCTGGGGGATCAACGCCTTAATCCGAGAGGCGATGCAAGCTAATGACTCTTGGGATTTGGGAAGATACATACACAGATATGGCGGTGACCCAGTGGGATCCGTCTCCACAAACTACAACGGGGCAGATTCCATCAAGGTGAAGGCCTCATCGCCACTCTCTGTATTGGTAGATTGTACACACGATAACGAGACACCACAACAAAAGAGAACACCAGAAGACACACTCTCCTCCTTTGGGCTGGTTGCGATGTCTGTCTCTGCCATTGGCTCCACTACTGGTTATGACATGTTGGTACCTGCAAATATTGATGTGGTGCATGAGAAGAGGTTCTATTCAAGTATGAAGAAGAACGACGGCCAATGGAAGGGTGAATTTCTGTCATTTATAAAGTGAAATATCTGATTAATATAAGGTATCGGACCAGTGAAGGCAGTATTGAACAGACTTCACGTGGAGCTTGCCACCAACAAATACACTGAAGTCCACGTACACCAAGTAAGTGTCAACGTATCCATATTGACATCTGACATGATGACAGGTAGAGAATTTGATAACAGTTCAAAGACATAACCCAGCGGACCACTCTGGTGTTTATATGATTTCACATACCGCATTCGGACACGGTCCCAACCTGTCAGATTATGCCTCGGTTGTCAAGGTAATGAATGACACTTTTACATCCCCACACTTTTAATCCACCCAGGTTCCCGCCAAAATCACCAAGGTGATCGTAGGTGCCAGAATATCTGTGCCGAGAGAAGCACACAAGGTTGATGCCGAGAAGATCACAGGAGTAGAAAGCACCTTGGAATATTCTCTTGAGGATGCTTCTTCCTTTGCTGATTTCGCCGTAACTCGTGATGATACTGGTGCTTACATCACTGAGGTAAATTTAATCAATTTAAATGAAAAATGATCTTCTACAGGTCCGTCTACGAAACTTTTGGCCAGGGTCTATACTGGCTTTCCGGGCTGAACCGTTCCCAGAACAACAGGTGTGTCATTTGTACAGTTTTTGTGAGCCCGAAGAAGACATTTTACTCGCATTTATCGGTCGAAAGAATAGTTTAAAGTAGAGGAACATCAGTATCAAGGAACATGCTTATAAGGATTTATATTGAGATGATCTAGTCTGGTCTGTTGGAAATCCGCAAGATACTGAAGGACACTTCCGCATTGGAGAAGATATTGAACAGAATCACTCTCACCGAATTGAACGTTATGCTGTACAGATGTCAAGAGGAAGAGAACGCCACCAGTGGAGGGGTATTCAATATTCCCAACTATGGTCCTCTCAAGTGAGCATATAATCATCTCGTCTCAAAAGATCAATTGACATTCATCAGGTATGCTGGTATTGCCTCATTTGATTGGTTGCTGGGAAGACTCAGAAGTCACAACGATATGGGACACCCATTGTTCGACAGTCTCAGATCTGGGAACTGGATCTTAGATTTCATCTCCGGAAGATTGGCGAATGTCAAAGAGTTGGAGACTGTGGCTCAGTGGATCGACAGCGTATTCACCCCGATGAAGCAGATACCAAGGTGCGTAAATATACATAGATTATTAAATTAAAAATTACAGGTTTTTAATCCCAAAGTATTTCGATATGGCGATATCTTTATTATACAGATTGTCGACACACAGAGCATTGTCGACAATGTCCACACTTGTGCTTCCGCGTGACGCATCGCAGCCTCACACTTTTGAACAGAAACTCGCACTGGGTTCTGTCCAATTATACGGATTAGTCAAACATGCAGGACTCCTCTCAGGTAAATTCCCGTATATTTCCACGAGTTTTCACTGAAATTTCCGATAGGAACGGACAAGCCGTCCCTTGCCGCCGGACTTCCACATTTTTCCAGCGGGTACATGCGAGCTTGGGGTCGTGACACTTTCATCGCGATAAGAGGGCTATTATTAGTCACAGGAAGAATCGCGGAGGCCAGAGATATCATAACGACATGTGCCGGATTCATCAGGCACGGACTGATGCCCAATCTTTTGGATGGTGGTCAGAACCCCAGGTAATTCTATTTATAGAACAATGTTATACAAGTGATGACACGACTAGATATAATGCGAGGGATGCCACGTGGTGGTTCTTGCAGGCTGTACAAGATTACGCCAAAATAGCACCTGAAGGTCTCGGCATTCTCAAAGCGCCTATAAATAGATTATTCCCTCATGATGAACAAGAGGTTCACTACAAATGGAAAGAGGAGAAGAAGTCTGTGGTCATGCCGTTGCAGGACGTGATCCAGGAGATCTTGACAAAGCACGCAAATGGTCAGTTTTTGCAGTATTTTCTTCACCATAAAACAATTCCATTGTGAATTTTCCAATGTACCGAAAATATTCACTATCCACAGGAATTAAATTCCGTGAGTGGAACGCCGGGACACGCATTGACGCCCACATGAAGGACGAAGGTAATTATGGTTTGTTGTAGATGCAAAGATAATCAACTCGCAGGATTCAATATCAACGTGCGTGTTGACTGGAAGAACGGATTTGTATACGGCGGTAACGTTTGGAATTGCGGAACATGGATGGACAAGATGGGTGAATCTCAACGTGCTGGATCACAAGTCAGTGTCATGTCATCGATGTCAGATCTGACGTTTCTGCAGGGTTTCCCTGGAACACCCAGAGATGGAGCTGATGTGGAGATTATTGGAATGTTAAAATCCACTCTGCGCTGGTTGTCTTCTCTCAACGCATCCGGAGGGTCAGTGAAATTTCACATAAATTTCCTCGAAATTTACGCACCACAGATTCCCGTACAGCGGTGTAGACACAGGCGTAAAGAAAATTTCTTACAAGGAATGGGATGCCTTAGTCGGGAAATCTTTCGAGGAATACTTTTATGTTCCTGAGGACAAATCACTGGACCAGAAGTACCACGTCCACACAGAGTGGGTCAATCGACGCGGTATCTACCGCGACACTGTCGGGTCCACTCAAGGATGGGCTGACTTCCAGCTCCGTCCCAATCTTCCCGTCGCCATGGTTGTGGTAAGTGTACAATAGAGATTGTCGCTGTGTGCTGAAGAACTCAGGCACCTGAGATGTTTGACAAGGAGCACGCAAAGAAGGCTTTAGACATCGTCGAGAAGGTAAAGACATATAGTAGTACAATTGTGATGATGATGTTTAGGTGCTGGTTGGTCCTCTCGGAATGAGCACATTAGACCCAAGCGATTACAATTACGAACCTGATTACGACATGTCGATCGACACGGACAACCGCAGACTCTCTAAAGGATTTAATTATCACCAGGGACCAGTAAGTTTACATACATTTTATAGTGCTGAAGAAACTGCAGGAGTGGGTCTGGGTGTTGGGATACTTTTTACGCGCCAGAGCACAATTCAACGATTTCAAGGATAAACTGAGCGTGCGCCACCATATATCCAAGATCATCGAAGAACACAAGAGACACATCGAAGACTCTCCCTGGAGAGGCATACACGAACTGACAAATGGGAAGGGAAGAGAATGTTATTATTCCTGCCCCACCCAAGCATGGTCTTTGTCTTGCATTTTGGACACCTTGTACGATTTAAGAGCTCAATAAATCTGAAGATTCTCATTTGAAATTGTGTTGTAGAGAAGGTCACGTGGTCATATCCCCGTGGTGGAACTCTGGAATGCATTGCAAAGTCTCCTTCAGACAATCTCCGCGTCAACTTGGATTCTTCACACGAAGTCAAAACAAGTTTCTTTTGAAGAAGATGTCTGTGCAGATACCCATCGCTGAAAAGATACACCACGAGAATGTGTATCATGGAAAGACCTATGTCGATAATTACCATTGGCTTCGTGATGACAAGAGGGAAAACCCAAAGATCATTGATCACATCAAGAAGGTGAATTGCACAAATTGTCTGCACGAATTGTTTGAGTCTGATCAGATCAGGAAAACGCCTATGCTGAGTCTGTGATGGAACAATGGAAGCCACTTCAAGACAAGTTATATCACGAATACATCAGTCGTATTCAAGAGGATGACGAGACTGTACCCCAGAAGAAGGTAAAATACATCGTTCCACTTCGTCCGAGTGTTCGAACTTATAATCCATGCAGGTCACTTCTGATGGCCAAGTGTTCTATTATTACACGAGAACTATCAAGGGACAAGACTATTCCCTTCAGTGCAGAAAGGCGAATAACTTGGAGGCCAAGGAAGGTCAGTGCCACGTCATCATTTGTATTTGCCTTAGATAGAGCTGCAGTTGAACATTTTTGACACATGAGCTGCGTGTACTGACGTCATCAGAGGTACTCTTGGATCTAAATTTAGACAAGGAACACAAGTACATAGAGCTGGGGTCTTTCAAGGCGTCACCATCACACAAGTTGTTTGCCCAAGCAATAGATTATGCAGGTATATCTTTCAAATATTTATATTTTTATTGCAATCACGATAAGTCCAAAAAAATCTTCTTCATATTTAAATATGAATAAATCCAGGACATGAGGACTACAGTGTCAGATTCAGAGAAGTAGCCACGGGAAAGGACTTACCTGACGCGTTAGAGGCTGTGACAGCCGATATAGAGTGGTCCAGTGACGACAAAGAGGTAACCATCTTCATCCTGAAATTTCAAAGATTTTTCGTGAGATTGACATCTTAGGTGTTATATGTCAGAATGGATTCCTCCCACCGCCCTTTCCAGGTATTTATTTTGTTTTTTGATTAAATTTACGAGACATCGTGGTAACTTACGGATTGAGGTGTGGAAGCACACTCTTGGCACCGCAAATGAGAATGATAAATTGTTGTTTGAGGAGCTCGATGGTAGATTCTGGGTCAACATTTACAAAAGTTCCACAGACAAGTGAGGCAAATTTATTATTTTTTATTGGGAAATTTTTGGCTGTATAACCTTTCGCGTGAAGTACATTTCCCGCCAAATCCACCAATTGAAAATTCAAATATTCCAGGTATATAATGATCCAATCACAATCTTCGAAAAGCTCGGAGGTTCTCTACGTCCCCGCCGATGATTTGTCCCTCCCACCAAAAATATTCCAAAAAAGGCTGCCCGACGTGCTCTACAGCGTGGAACACTTTGGAAGCCAATTTATAATTCGGACGAACGGTGCTGGTGACGAAAATAACATCAAAAAAGTGAAGAATTTTTACTTGGCAACTGTTGAAGATTCCGAGAACACAGGTAACAAGTTTGTATCTTGCAACATTTATTTCATCATTGTCGATTTTCCAGCGTATTTGTGATGAATTTAATGCCCGTTCAGGAATCCAAAATTGGAATCAGATATTTGCCGATGAGAGCGTGTACATCACTGACATCATCGGGTTCAAGGTAAATCTACGGCTCTTATTTTTATTTGTTGATCACGAAAAGTTAACCGCAAATAGGACTTTATTGCAACAACAGAGAGGCAAAATGGTTCTCAACAACTCCGCGTCTTCAGCCCCGATAACAAAAAGCTTTCCCCCGATACCCGAAACGAACCGATATCTTTCGATGAATCAGACTACAACGTGATATTGCAGCAGCAGAATTATCACGATAACATCTTGAGACTACAATACAATTCGTGGATCACACCACCCACCATTATAGATATTGTCCTCAACACTGGTGATTCTCTTCAATTTTGAAATCAGTGTTATCATGATAAAATATCCGAAAAATCTTGACCAGATTTTACAGTATTGTAGTTTTCCATTAAAAATTAATTAAATTTCCAGAGTCTGACATCAAATGCTGATGAGTTTTCAGGAGAAAGAGTCACCAAAAAACAAAACTTGGTGCCAAATTTTGACAAGGACCTGTACCAATCAGAGGTGATCTGGTCGACCTCTCAAGATGGTGCTAAGGTTCCCATCACGCTTACTTACCGCAAAGATCTGTATAAGAGAGATGGAAGTAACTTCTGCTATCTCTATGGTTACGGTTCTTACGGACTTTGCATGGACCCCAAGTAAGACTTTTTGTCTATAAATGATCAGTCTCGTTGTAGATTGTCGATACTCTTATTGATACGAGATAGATTCACAGTTAATTTGTTCTCTCTTTTGGACAGAGGATTCGTATATGCCGTTGCAAAAATCAGAGGTGGAAGTGAGATGGGAAGAGCGTGGTACGAAGATTCTGGGAAATTTCTGACCAAGAAGAACACTTTTAGTGATTTCATATCTGCGGCACATACGCTTGTCAAGTGAGTCCACAAAATTCGATATTACCTTGCTTCAGAATTTATTTTCAAATTTAAACCTGAAAAAACAGTCATCATATTTCTGAATCCAATTCAGAGAAAAAGTGACCCAACCCGAACTTACTGCGATCCACGGAAGAAGCGCCGGAGGATTACTGATGGGTGCTGTCCTCAATGAGGCCCCAGAGATATGCAAAGTCTTCTTAGCCGGAGTACCTTTTGTTGACGTCATCAACACAATGTGGGACGAGAGTATTCCGTTGACTACCGGGGAGTTTGAGGGTATTTACTTCATGTTTTATTCCAAGACAATTTCCACAGAGATAAATGTTCTTGTTGTTCAGAGGCTGACATCTTTGCAGAGTGGGGTAACCCCAAAGACAAAGAGTACTTCGATTACATGTACACCTACTCACCTTACGACAACGTGAAGAAAGGAGTCAAGTTCCCACATGGAAGAGTCACGGCTGGTCTTTTCGATCCCAGAGTGGCTTATTGGGAACCCACAAAATGGGTCGCAAAGATGAGAGAATACGGTGAGCTATCAATCATCGATGAAAAAGATACTGGAGCTTCGAACCTGGCATGCGTGTCTATTTGCCCGGGAATCGCTCCTTCTATTGCGGCGATCATTATTGATATCACGACAGAAGTCACAACCGGAGGAAATCAAGAAGACAAGGAGCCGAGCACATTGATCTACGATTGTCTTCTTGGCGCTGGACATTTTGCCTCTACTGGAAGATACGACTACTTGAAAGACAATGCAAAGGATGCAGCATTCATCATAGGAATGCTTGGGGCACCTCAATCTCTATAAGTTTAATAAATCATGTGATTTTTTCTACGTTCTCTTCATCTCATCTCATAGTTCTTTGCTTACTTGAAGAATGGGGAAAAGGGTCCTCAGAGCTGAAGTTTGCAATTGCAGAGCCAGGAGAAGTATCAACATTCTTCAAATTGATGCAACTTTTTATATAAATTACATACCCCAGAGCTCTAGTGGGGGAATCTCAGTTTTGGTCATCTACTTTAGTTGAACACTTGGTGACAAATAAATAATATTCCAATAAATGTGAATAGCAGAATTACCTTTGTTGATAAAAGGATGCTGGTAAATTTCCAAAGCAGACTGGTCATAACTCTGGCTTGAGGAATGAACCACAAAAAGTATTCCAACCACTCTCAAGGCCAGTTTGGGGATCAATCGACTGAAAATGGAAAACTGGTAGAAAATTAAATTCTTTCTTCTGGCGGAGAATCTACAACACCGGCTGTCCACACAACAATTCAAAACATCTGCCACGGATGAAGTTTCATTATCTCTTATTTGTGGTTGCTGCACTTCTCTTTGCACATATTCCAACAGGTGATAACATCACTCTCACCATATGCGATTAATTGACAGGATTGTAGGGGCAAGTGCAGACACACCCGACTCAACCTGCCAGAACATCACAAATTGTGGAGATTGCACAAGCCGATCTCAATGTCTATGGGTGAGTCATTTAGATTTCGATAGCCATTCATTGGGCGCAGTGTGAGACAGATAAAACCTGTCAATCTGGAAAGTTCTATGGCAATAGTAGCTGCCCCAATTGGCGTTGGAGTCAATGCTCAGGTGAGCTAACCGCGAATACATCCCCTTAGAAATCTCAGTTAACGGAAAATGGCTCGGCATCGCCACCATCTGCACCTCTGTTTTGGTGGTACTCGTCGTGCTTGTCTTGTGTTGCTGCTGCTGCATTCGCAAGAAGCGCACCAGAAAGGCTGGACACAACTCCTCAATCAGAAGCTACAACGAATATTCTTTATTAGCAAATAGAAGTGAGACATCTGATCAAAACACAGCAGAACGATCATTTATGTACGCAGATTCACAAGGTGGGGAACGAGACTCGCTTCTGGCACCCTCCAAAACGCCCGTGACTGATAATCTGAGAGATCAAATGGCCAAGGTGGGAACATCTTTAATTTGTTTTGAGATGATGAACTACTCACACAAGTCTGCAGAAGTACAACTTGCCTCCCAGAGACGCTCGATAAACACTTTTACGATATAAATACGGACGATGATGGGTGCTCACATTTAATCAGACTTTTCTCTTCTTTGGCTCATCATCCAAAGGTCTGTTGAAACCACCTCTTCTGTTCATATACTGTCTATATATTCTCGCCGATTTTATCCTTGCAGATCCCACATCATTTCCTTCAACTTGTTTTCCCTAAAGAAAATCAGAAAGAACACTAAATTCCAATTTGTTCTTCAATCTAACTGTTAAGCTGACGAGGTTTGTGATGTACCCACCTTGGTGGTGTCAAAAGAAGTCTTAAAACCCATCTGCCTCATCATGTACTCCTCTGAGTTAGGATCCAATTCCTCTTCCTCCTCTTTGGGTGGTTCTTTTCTCTTTTCTTTAGATCTGGATTCTTTAGATCTGGACTCTTGTTTCTCTTCACGCTCTCTTTCTTTCTGTCTCTCTTCCTCTCTATCCTCTCTATCTCTGTCTCGTCTGTCCCTTTCCTCCCTATCTCTGTCTCTGTCATCACGTGAATGTTCTCTGCTGTCTCGAGTTCTATCTCGGTCTTCTCTTGGCTCTCTATCTCTGTGTCCTGAATCACGACTGGAATGTTCTCTGCTCTTGCGATCACCAGATCGTTCATCACGAGAATCTCTGTGGCTTCTCGAGTCTCTGTCCCTATCTCTGTCTTTATGATCACGGCCAGAGTCACGGCTCGAATGTTCTCTGTCCCTATCACGATCTCTATCACGTCCCTCACGAGAACGTTCATCTCGTGAGCTTCTGTGGTCGCGATCGCCAGAGCGTCCATCCCTGTCTGATGAAGGTCGGCCATAATCTTCTCTCCGCCTGTGAGTTGATTAGATTGAGAGTAATATTTGGGTTGAACTTACGAAGACATGTTCGTTGGTTTGTGTTGTGTGGTCGTTGAAAAATTAAAAATCACTGCAACATTTTCCACAAAAACGGACATCAACCAGCAACATCATTCAATGGAGGTGCGTCGCGGCAGACCATCACACAAAGCAGCAACAGCTCGCATGATGCAAGCTATAACCAAGGAGCATGATGTTCTAGATTCTGAACCGATTCTGCACAGAGAGATCAACCCAGATTTGCCCGAGCTGCCGGATCGTTCTTTCATGACGCCTTTGTTGGAAGAGTCCGAAGAGGAGAAGAGGCTAAAAGCTTGGGAGGACAATATTTTGAGATCAAGGGAGGTATTGATGGCTCATTCAGAAGATAATGTTGTACATTGGAAAGAGGGTTCATCAAAAGAAAGGCCAATGTGGGCATCGGTGAGCAGGTGAGATTACTCCTGAGAATCATGCTGAGTGCTGTTGAGATGGGCTCTTGCAGAGAGACATCTAAGGGGAAATATTAGACATGCTGGAGAGTTATGGGTCAGTCAGATCTCCTCTGTACATGTGGCCCATTTTTGTTGACGAGCTCTTCAGGATGTGCTTTGTAATATAAACCCAAACAGACCACGATCAGACTTCTCAGGCATCGTCAGTTTCTTTGGTGTTCCAGAACACGAACTCAAATTTGGTGCCTCTGTTGAGTTTGGTTTGGACGCAGCAGAACAAGCAGCAGCTAAAAAGAATATCCATAATGGATTTGTTAATACAGAGCAGAGTAAATATTTCTTTGAGAAGGTGAGTACATTCCAACGACACCTCTCATTACCCTGTGATATTCAACTCTGAAGGTGCTACCCGTCATGATCAACCTCGCCTTAAGTTTACCAACTCTGTTCAAAAATCCCATAAAGAAACTAGTTCAGAGAGGTACATCGACCGATTGATTCGATTCATCAGCATGTGACATCCGTTGATCATTTTTCAGAATCAGGCAGCGTCGAGCTAACTCGCAGGCAGGCAAGTTTTTCACTCCACGATATTATCTGATAGAGAAAAGATCGCTTCTCTCATTGCAAACTCCTTCTTCTGTACATTTCCCGCCACTCAGGTCTATCAAAGTTCTGACGTCGACAATGTGTCCCCCGATGTACAGTCTTTCCCTCATTTCAATATGGACCACTTTTGGAAGGGAGCCAACAGGTTGGTCATCCCTCACTACGAAGCTGCCAAGATATATGCCATTGTACATTACTTCGAGAGGATTGTAGAAGGGGGCGAGGGTGAGTGGGGGAAGAGAGGATCTTCTGACTCGTTGTAGATGGTACATTTGATTTCGAAAGAAGAGTATTATTCCAAAGAAGGTGACTAAAACATGATTCAAAATATTATATTATTGTAATTATCAAACAGAGCATTAGAAGAAAGTGATTTTCCTGACTGGCTCAAATCACCGAGAACACTGGACAAGATATCAGTAGAGGTAACCATAGAAACTCGTCACTATATAAATACAATAAGGTGGGACATCGAGGAATAGAAGAGGCGAGAGGAATGATCCAGATCGATTTCGCAAATCGATTCATTGGCGGAGGGTTCCTCACAGGGGTTCGTGCCTCATTGTGATGCGTGAAATTGACGTTGAAGGGTTCTGTCCAAGAGGAGATCAGATTCGCCATGTGCCCGGAGTTGATGGTGGGGATGTTGTTCTGTACATCCATGGCTGATCCTGAGGTATGCTTTGTTATTCCTAAAGAAAAGAACACCCGATTTTTCTTTGAACTCTCCGCTGCAGAGATGGTTTCCGAGGATTAAATGTGGATGTTTGTTAAGATGTGCAGGTTATTGTGATGATAGGAGCAGAGAGGTATAACAATTTTGAGGGTTACGGTCCCTCCCTCAAATTTCAAGGAGATTTCCGTGACGATACACCGATGTAATCGTGTACATATGTTACGATCTCTGAAGCTCGCAGCGTCGACGGTCTCATGTCTACAACCATCGTTGCCATGGATGCGACGAGATATCACAACTACAATCATCAATTTCAGCGCGACGCAATCCTGAGGGAATTGAACAAAGCTTTTTGTGGATTTTATATTGACCCGGAAGAGCCCAGACCTTGTGCAACCATAGCAACCGGAAGTATCTTTTTTGTATCAATCTACACCGAGACATTTTATATCAGATTTCCTTGACATTTCAGATTGGGGTTGTGGTGTTTTCAATGGTGATGTACAGCTCAAATATTTGATCCAGTTGGTTGCTGCCAGTGCAAACGACAGGACATGCATAAGATATCACACATTTGGTAATGCGATATCAGAACATCTCATCAACATCAGAAATCTCATCGTAGATAAGCAAATCACCATAGGTAAGAAGGTCTTTATTTTCCCAAAACTAAATCTTCATCTGCAGATATTCGAGAAACAATATTCTGATATTCTCAGGGCGAATTGTGCATATCTTGTGCGATTATGAACCAGAAGAGGAATTGACAGTGTTTCAACACCTCTTTAACAGTGTGGAGGGTTCAGTTCAAAGTCGCCTACAATGTATATTGTCTTGAATAAAATCGATTAAGATCTCCGCCGCTTAGATCTAAGTACCATTCGTCACGAGTGCGGAAATGGGTCGTTTTTGCCTGTTTTGTCTCAATTTTCGAATTTTTTGATTGAAAATAAGACGATCTCGTTTTTATTCGATTTCGAAAAGTGTGAGTCCTGTGATGCTGCTCAGCAAGGGTTCCAGGATTACTTGATGGTGCATTGCCCTTTGGTCCAAACGCACAATATATTACGTACGAAGTTGTAGAATTACAAACCAAGAAACTCGGAGAATTCTGCCGGAAGAGAAGATCAACCTCCAAAAGTAACCCAAAAGATGAAGGGTTATATGGTGCTCTTCCTTCTCTGTTTCGTTGCGATTGTTCAATCTGCCTCCGTTTCAGAGAAGAAACCGACTTATGAAGAAGCATATGAGAGGATGTTCATCGCTTTGGCCACTTTGGCTACCTCACCACAACAACTATATAACTGGTAACAGAACATTATTTTTTCATAGCAATCTCTAAATCGTGTGATCTGATGATTTTATCAGGACTTGTGTTTATTGCAATTCTACCCGCTTTCCAGCTTCACCACATGTCACTGTGACAAACATATTCAACGGTTTGGATGGAAATGTCTTTGGTTATGCTGGGTACACAGAAGAGAACAGTGAGTGACACAACCATACATCACACTGACATCGGAAGTTATCTTTGCCTTCCGTCCTCTTCACAACTTGTTCAACGCGTTAGAAGCGAGTATTTACGCCCAGGTGTTGCCATTTCACAAGGATGTTCCAGGTGCGATGGTGAGTAAAATCATACTTGTAATTCTCAATCATTTTTAAAATTTAATGTGCATCAGGTCCATGCTGGATTTTTGGGCGCATATCTGAGTGAGTTAATATTCATCTCTTCGTGATTTTTCTTAATTTAAATCTCAAATGTAACAGCGATTGAGAAATCGATACAAAGTGCCATCAGTTCGTTAAATAATAAGTACCCAAAACTTCCTGTACATGTGATTGGTTACTCTTTCGGTTCCACCACGGCCACCCTCACCGCTTCAAACTTTTATCTTGATCAAGTGGTAGATGGCGAGAGGATACATTTATGGACATACGGCTCTCCCAGGTATTTCCTCATCATTTTTTCTGATGCAAAGGAGACATCAATTGATTGAT
Organism: Protostelium mycophagum; assembly: GCA_002081555.1. Taxonomy (NCBI): domain Eukaryota; phylum Evosea; class Variosea; order Protosteliida; family Protosteliaceae; genus Protostelium; species Protostelium mycophagum. Next base: position 2,140 of record KV920974.1, on the reverse strand, counting down.
GCAGAGTGGGCAATTATGAGTTCGCCCAGTTTGTGGACAGTGTCCTCCCGCACTCGGTCCGTGTCACCAATGGCAGAGATCCGGTGCCTCATTTACCACCCTTATTCGTTGGATATCAACACATCAATACGGAGTATTACATTCCGGACCCCACAAAATCAGAATGGATGGAGTGCCCAGTCACAGAAGGTGATATAATCCTATTGAATCAAAGTGTATTTTTGTTTGCGGATTTCAAATCACCAAAACATCCATAAGACCATAATGAGGATGCATAGATGCCCCAAACTCACAAATATATAGATTGGAGTTGTGCTGATTCAGTGTTTTGGTACAAGTTGGAGGATCACCTTGATTATATGAATATCCATTAGAACGATGAGAATGTACATCTACAAGTTTTAATTTGGCAAGTTGTTGAATAAATATTTTGAGCAGTCTGACGGGTCGCTTTGCTCAAAATAAAATATGTTATTTCAGAATTCTCATAAAAAATATATAAATATTTTGTGCACAGTGTTCGCTTGTTGAAAAGGATATGGAAAATTCTGGCAAAACAAAAACCTTCAGGTTCTGACAGTGTGGGCAATGAAGACGTGTTTTTCTCTGCCATCAACAAGTTAATACCGGTAAGTTTATTTTTGAATTTTGAATGTGAAGGTTGGCGGCGTCTGATTTTTTTGCCGTTGGCAAATTGAAAATTTGTAGTGCCCAATTGTAAAGGAAGGTCCACTGGCGCATGGATACGTCAAGATTTGGAAACAAAAAGATGTTGATCTTTTTGGATGATTGATGATAAAAATAAACACCAGTGCATGTTTGGAAATATTTTTCATCTGTTGTGCATTTACAAAAGAATTTCATTTTCCTTCAATTTATTTCTTTTTTAATATTTTCTGAAATCACGACATCTGTCATTGATTAAATAAAAATACTAATTCTGTTTGGAAACAAAAAGATGTTGATCTTTTTGGATGATTGATGATAAAAATAAACACCAGTGCATGTTTGGAAATATTTTTCCAAACAGATGAAGTGGTTTTGCTCGGTTGTGCATTTACAAAAGAATTTCATTTTCCTTCAAGTTATCTTTTTTAATATTTTCTGAAATCACGACATCTGTCATTGATTAATGTGATCACGTGATTTTAGCCAGCTAAATTTTTTTGGTTTTGACTATTTTGCCATGAGAGAGTTTCTGAAGATTTTATAAAAATACTAATTCTGAGAGATTATTGCAGAGTTTGGTTGCGTTCCCCACATCGCGGTACAAGAAGAGAAATGCGGCTGTGAAAGCCACAGAAAAATCACAAGATGCAGACAATGGCATTTTTGCCACATCTATTTGCTGCCAAAAGGATCTCTTTGTTTCTTTGGAATAGAAATCACAATTTTTCTTCATACCATCAAGATGAGAATTTAATGTGAACTGATTCTGCACTTGATCAATTGTCATCCTTGTCCTCTTTGTTGGGTGAATAAATCCATTCTGTGAAACACTAAGAAGATGTCTGGATATAAGCATCAGCCTGTCTTCTGCATTGCAATCTATTCTGAGATCACATACCAGAAGCCCCCAAAACAAGGGAAGTTCTGTTTGTTCTTTTACTGCAACCTGCAAAGTAGTTGATATGTTGACACATTGCTGTTCATTTTCTGAGGAGATGGAATCAGTGGATGTCTGATTACGCCTGAAAAGTAGCTATCATTAAAAGATCTAGTCAACATTTCAGACATTGGGCCCAGCTGATTAGATAGCATTTTTGATTTTTAATTTGAATGAAAAAAGCCTCTTCACCTTGTTTGAGAACACAATGCAGAATGGGCTGATATGTTGTCTCAAGCTCAGAGACAGCAGGAATGGAATGCGGGAGCAGTGAGGAAATAACCAAGTCAAAATGCTTCTGTGTCAACTCAATCTCTTGAGATAGACTGAGGTTTTATTAAGAGTTGTTGCATTGTAGATAGGATTGGGATGGCAGGTGCAATTAGTTGCTTGTCTACAACACTGGATTTGCCAAAACTCAACGCTTTGCTGCTACTTGTGTTTTAATGAGGGCTCAGCCTAAGTTTCCTCCTTGTACAGTAATTTTTGTGACTACTAAACTATATTTATTGTGGTCATTTTTATAACCAGGAA
>KV920973.1:9676-28080 GCA_002081555.1 Protostelium mycophagum | reverse complement strand
ACAGAATAATTCTTGATCAGAACTCACGTCACTGGCAGGGTGCCTCCCACACCAGGTCATTGGAGGACTTCAATGGTCTGAGGTTATACACTTCGCCAGTCTTCTTGTTATCGTGCGAGCAGAAGCCCAATCAGACAAAACAAGTTCAAAGAGTGCGAGAATTAAGAAGCGGGTGTTTATGCTTGAGGTGAATCTAACCAGAGAGAGTGAGATCTTGGTGTGGAATCCTTGTCGAAAAACTTCCTGAAGATGATCTGAAGTTTTCTTTGAAATTCAAATAAATTTGATTTAGATTAAAACTGTACATGATGACGAATCATGCAATACACTTGCCTAAATTGGAGTTTTCTTTCATTTCGGAATGTCTCATTGTAAACAGTTCGTGATTATATTAAATAGTTTGTAATTCTGCTAATTTATGTGAAGAACTTCAAAGTTTATTCAAAACTTCACAATGTCATTCATAGCTTAAAATCAATCTGTGTGAAGGACGTTTTTCAAACTCTGGAAAAGGTGTTTTCCTCCCAATCTCTTTCGACAAGTGCCCGCTTTTTGACAAATTCTGGGCCCCAAACGAGTGTAGATAACAATGTAGATGGTGATGGCCTCGAAATCCACCGAAATATTCGCTTTGACATTTTCTCGCGACGACAAAAAAAAATAAAAATATCAAAATTCAGGGAATAAGGTCTGAATCCGGGAATTTCTCTGCAATTCAAGTCAAGGAAAATACTGTGAAAATGGGCGTTTTGGTGAATGACTCTTTAGAAGTCGACTCCAGAAGCCCCAGTGAAGACGATATACATGTTTTTCTCGCCATAGGGTGTCGACGAGGCGGCACTTTGACGTGTCTCTGTGTTTCTTCAAAGAAATTCCGCCATCCGGAAAACCTGAGGAAAAAGCCGCCGGACATTCTCAAGTTGAAAGTGGAAGAGAACACGATCCTTCGACGATCATCGACACATAGAGGATGAGAGTGTACCCCAACAGGACACCAACAGCTTCACCTTCAGCGAACATGCAAGAGCCAGAGATGAAATCGACTGTGACGGCAGTCATCGAATCACATGTAGAAGACAGAATGGATCTTCAAGACCAACTAGACTCATACACATATCGCCTGAATATTTCCTTGGCCCTACTAGCAATCGGACCAGCCATCGTACTCTTTCTAACAGAAGCACGTATTGTTGACAAAAACTATGTACCATTTTCGAAAGGAGTCAGAGTATTTGACCTCTTGGACATCTCTATTCTGGCACCTTTTTGGTGAGTTGGTCGTGGAGGTTTTGAAAACAAAAAAAACTTCTGAGCGAGAAGAAAAATGAAACTCAATATTGATTGTCTATAGGGCTTTCATTCTGCTGCGGATACGTTTCATCATCAGAGATTATAATCAGATAGACTCAGCACTCAAACTAACATCACCTTCTGCTTTCATAAATCACCTACGACACAACAACAATGCAGAGTGGATCGACTTAGCTGCAATAATCGTCTTTATGTATGGCAATGCCATCCATTTTTCGGGCGACGCTGTACATTCTTACATCAACGAAGTCAACGACTATGAGAAAAAAATACCAGTGGATTTATACAACTTGGTGAGGAGAGGAGCTTCTCCATTTTTCTGATTGAGATCAGATTTATTTCCTCGACGAAGATTTGGGACATTGGCTTCTTTTCGCTTCTCTATTCAGTCTCATTGGATTTTGGACATCCATCTCGAACATTCAATCCTCGGACACGGGCCATGTTGCCCTCAATTTCACATCACTTTTCAAGATGCTAATCTATGGATCGACATTGCCCATGTTATGTGGCCTCTTTATGGGCTTTTCTTTTGGAGTTGCCGTCATCGAGGGTGAGTTGGATTCATTATGACTTTGGAAATCGACATTAAAAGATCAAAAAAATTCTTCGAATGAATGAGCTGAAAGAGAACAGGAGGATCAGTTGTGATCGGCATCGTGTCCATCTTCTATCTCATCGGTTGTTCATTATACAAACTGTACTGGCCGAAGACAGGCTCGCTTGTGACCAAGTCACACCACGGCAACGGAACACCATACACACGGCAAGAAATAAAGAAGGCAAAGAGGATCGCCTCCGCCACATCGACCGCCACCACCAAGCTCATTGTCCGGCCGAAGAAGACGGGACACTACCTCTTTGTAGATTTCTCCCTCAGTTTCTCTCTGGGCATGAGCTTCTTACTCGTGGGCTACTACGTTTTGCTTGGTGAATTCGCAGAGCCATCAAAGATCGGTGGTTTCAACGGGATCATTGCCTCGGCATCGAAGAGATGGCTCGAGGGCATGACATAAAAATGGATCGACTTTTTCATCGTGTTCTTTGATTCTTGTTGACAAGGTGGTGCCATCAATGCAGATCACCAAGACGAAGAGTTCTGCCACGTAATCCGGAACGAGTGACACCGCGCATGTCAGAGAACATTTTTAGACATCACCGAAAGAAAAGTAAATTATCCAAAATTCTCATCTTTTTCTACTCCATTTCTGATGATTTTTTTTTAATTTTAAAAAATTTCCTCAACAAGATTAGAAATTTCTGGAAATTATTTAGACCCGGAGGTAAAGAGAACCGATGCATTATTTTATTTTTTTTCGATTCATTGATATGTCACAGTCATTGCTGGGCCTTCTTTACTGGGGGAGTGCTCTGACCCAATCATGGGCAAGGGGGTTGTAGATTTGAATTTCTGATTTTTCTGCGATGTTAGCCTCGATTCTTCTGTTGGTCTCTTCGTTGAAAAGTCCTTCCATTCTGGACAAATCATCGGAACATTCGAGCATTTCGGCTTCGGAAAATTCGGGAAAATCCAATTCGTTCAATCCGGCTGAAGAAAAATTTAGAAAAAATTCAGAAATATTGAAATTAAAATTTCACCATCAGCAGCAAAGAGGCGGAAACAACAAGCGGCGATGAGTCCAGCAGAATACTTCAAAGACCTCTGGTCCATGTAGAAGTAACCCACGAGCTGAGAGCCGCGGATAAGGATGGGGTAGGGAAATGCTTCGCCTTCTGCGATACTCTTGTTCAAATAGACACGTAGAAAAGTGAAGGAGGTGGGAGGACACAAGTTCCACTGCAGGCGGTCGGTGAGCATGATCTCCATCTCCAAGATGGAATCCTGGCTCTCGCCAGAGAGACGAGCTATCTCCTCAACAGATATGTGTTCCACTTCCTTGGAGGTTTAGAAGATGGATTGTACATAATGGTGGGGCTTACATGAAACTTCGAAGCAATGAACATAGCTGTGGCACCGACGAGTTGAAGGCGGTTGATGTCCACGCTCTGTTGGGATAGATATCTATCGACATAATTCACAGCAGTCATTACAGTCTCCATCTGCTTGCTATGGTGGGCACCAACCTTGTCGATGTTAACAAGGTGTGTTGAGTTTGGAAATTCACCTCATACATCCAGTCGAACAAAGTACATCTGTTGTGCGGTACGATCTCATTTTGTTTAGACCACAAATTACGACAAGGACGGTAGACTCTGTCACGTCCCAGCATCTTGGGGTAATCAATACTGAGTTCGCTCCCTTGTGCCTATGATTTTGAGTTTGTGTATTTGAGAATAATTGTCACCTCTTCTATCACGTGGACTGGCTCTGGCTCCTGCTCTGGCTCCTGCTGCTCTAGCTCTTGCTGTAGCTCATGCTGCTCTATCTCCTGATCTTCCTCTTCCTCTGCTTCAGTAGTTACAGTCTCCTCTACGTTCTTCTGATCAGGCTCCACACCATCATTAGAAGAAGATGGGAAGTCTTGCAAACTATCCTCAGTACAAGTCAAGATGACCTCTCTTTTGGGCTTCTTGACGGGTAGAGAGTCAGAGTCCTGGAAAATCATTAAATTTTGAATTTCGATATACCATATCTCACCAGTGATCTCTTAACGCATTGACCTTCCTGATTGGTCAGATCGGTCAGAGGGGCTCTGTGTTACAGTCAGTCCCTTGCAGCTCAGATCCTGGTGATAGTATGACCTGCTTGCCATCGGAGGCCAAAGAAGACGATGCTAAAGTAGGTAGTTCTTAATCGTATATGTCTATAGAGGTTGTTTCTGCTGTGTTCTTGCAAGCGTGTGAGGACTTGTGTCTCTCGAGACTCTGTGAGTGTGCCGGATAACAATTCGATCCTGTGATGAGATAGGTGACAGAAGGTTTTTTTTCGTATCCGGGTCGATGCGCGATGGAAAACTCATTTTTGTAAGGGCTGGGTGTCCATTGCCGATAAACAAATGCCGTAAAATTTTCGATCCAAAGTGAGGAGGGCACAGGGCGGGAACAACAATTTTTAAAAATATTCCGTGACAAGGCAAAGTTCATAATGAAAAATGGAAGGAATGATACTAACGCGCATCGAATAGAATGCCTGTGTCCTTCGCCTCTTTATTTGTTCAGACACTCTTCAGCGTCTTAAAATTCGGCTTTGGACGCGTTTATTTTCCGTGACGCGGAAAGCACACACGAATTTTTGCTTTCGACGACTATCCGCAGACGAACTCTCCGCTGAGTTTGACGTGGTCAGCCGTGGTCAAGGCTCAGCCTTCTATCTGTTGTACCTACTGAGGAGTGTGAAGAACCCTCTCATATCATTTGAGCAGGGCTCATTTATAATATATTATTATCCTCTTTGATGTCGACGTAAACGCCTTGTTTTGGTTGCGGCTCCTTGGTTTTTTTTGCTCCTCAGATACTCTTCTTGCCGCAAAAAACAACAGCATTACGCCTCCTGCGTCGGTACAACCTCTAAAGTACAATCTTGCAACATCAGAATCCACTTAGTGAGTCTTGCTTTTATTGTCCTTCTTTCCGAACGCGCTCGATATGATATCTCCGCCCAAACCAGCAAACACCACGGCGACACCGAGCCACTGCACGCCGCTGAGAGAGTTGCCAAAATACACCACGGAAATTAAGATGGTGAAAAATTTTCTGGTCGTGGTGATTAGGGAGGTGGTCAGGGAGCCGAAATAATACAGACTCAAGTAGATGAAATTCTGGCCGATTGCAGAGGTCACGGAATAGGCGAGGATGTATCCGATGATCTGAAGAAATGTTGGAAGTTGTAGAAATATTTTAAAAAAATTATGGAAATTAAAGATGAATTCTACTGAAGTAAATTTGATTTTTTATCATAAAATAAAAATAAAAACATAATAAAATAATTTTTTACCTTTGGATGCCTGATGCAAAAATTGATCCCTTCAAGGCCGTCTCCCGTCACAATCATAACTATTCAACGTCATTTTTATTTCTAAAAATACAACACGTAATTTTAACCCCACAGATTTAAAAAATTTCAAAATAATATTTGTGATTTTTCTGGCCGAAAAAAAAATCAATTTGGGCTCACTGATCAATAGAAAAAGGGAAGACCAGGCATTTGTGTAAAACATCATGTGCTTTGGCATGGGGTTGTATTTACTCTGGACTTTCTCTTGGAGAGGACCTTCACTCATCAAATTTGAAATTTCGAAATTGAAAAAATCTAAATTCTCGGATGAAGATGAAATTATTTTAGATATTTGAAATTATTTTGAAAAATAAAATAAATAATCACTTGAAATTTACAAGCAAAATGCTGGTGGCAGAGCTGCATCACAAGCCATCCAAAATTATACAGTGCATAAATTCACAGAAGATAAGAATAAATTCGTCGCTCACCAATAACACCGTCCAAAGCGAGAGAGCAGCACAACAAGGCCAGACCGAATGTAGAGTCTGTCTTGTCTTTACCTTTGCCGTCCTGTTCTACTTTTAGCAAGTGTGGGATCGTGATCACATGATGCAATCGCAGCAGATGAAAATCACGGCAGAGTTGCAATCTCATCTGACTGCGGCGAAGCCGCAGAGACAACACAATTGGAAATATCACTGTCATTGTGAAGAATCAGACAATGCATGTACTTACACCGCCGTCCATCATGAAAATGGCGATACCTCCGGTGATCATAGACACACAAATGTACTTCAATAATGTCTGCTTCTTTCCCAAAACTAAAAGTCCCATGATCATGACTGCCAAGCGTTACAAAATGGATCTTGATCGAACGGAACATATTAGAGTAATACCAGGTATGGGCTTGCATGATTTCGCCAACACCTATGCAAACAATCAGCCTCTAAACTTGAGATTCTTTCGGGCACTCACAGTGGTGGGGAAGCTGACATACTGTAAGGCAGAATTAGAGCAATACATGGCACCCATAACAGAAGCGGCAATCCAAGCATAACTAGTCACAGGTGTGGCATCTGGCTTCGATTTTGTGGCCAATAGAACTGTATGACAGTCAATTGGGAACGATCCTCTCAATTACAAAACCACTGACTCACCAATCTTGACTGCTATGACATCCACAAAGCATTGACAAAAAAGAAGAAAACTTATGTTTCTGAAACGTTCTCCTTCACTTCCCCATTTCGATTTCGTTCTGTGATCGGGTCAGACGATGATGACGATATTATCCCTCACATATCCTCTTGGAATATGCTGAATACCAAATAGGAGACATAGATTCCTATAACACAGATAGGGAAGGCAAGTGTTGGGTTCGGTGCCCTGCTTCCTTCGCCCATTTCAATTCTCTGCCTGCGTCACAAGAAAATTAGGTCCGTTGTAGTTCTCATTTCATCAAAAAGAACATTGGTCAGATGATGCATTCCTCAGTTTATTTGAGAAGGTGAAATCCCTCATGAACGCTTCACCGATGATTGTTTGGTCTCAACAGCGGAAAGTTTCTTCAGTGTGTACCCCCTGTCCCCGCACGTATCACATTCTCATTGTGTCCTCCTCTGCCTCTCCGGCTCGATGGTGTTCCTTCTCTATTTCCTTCTCTATTTCCTTCTCTGTTGTTGTTGTTGTAGTTCCTCCTCTTGTCCTCGCCCTTGGCTTCTCTTCTTTCGCCTCGGTTTTCACCGCGGTTCTCTCTGTCCTTGTCGGACCGTGGAGGCTTGCTTCTCTTCTCGTCTACAGAGAGGACTCTCTCGTGAAGTGTTACCTTTTGAAATTCAGTCATACGAATATAAAGGTGAGATCTTACGGGGTTGGCTTTGATTCGGTTGATGACTTCGGTGTTGAGAGCGGCGTCGACGTACTCCACGAATCCGATACCTTTGCCTGGCTTTATGTCGATGTGCTTAAGGGTTCCAAACTGCGTGAACACGGCCTCGACTTCTTCGACTGAGCTGCTGAATGGGATGTTGCTCACGTATATGGATCCCGCTGTGAGAACTTTAATTTTTTCTACGAAAAAGATTAGACGTACCTCTGGGTTCTTTGCTCCTTGGCTTTGGCTCTGCAGAGCCACTGTTGGAAGCTGTTGTCGATGCAGCGGGTTTATTTTGAGTCTGCTTGGGGGCAGCGACGGGTGCGGCGGCAACAGGTGCAACGGGCTCTTCTGCAGCTGGAGTGCCTTCTTGTTTCTTGCCACCTCCAGCGATTGCGGCCCAAGAGCCTCCCTTACCCTTTTCTTCTGGTTTTGGCTTCACTGGGGCTGATTGAGTGGTGGCTGGAGCTTGAGCGGGCGCAGCAGTTGTCTGTGCGAGCTTGTCTTTTTTGACCTCTGGGGTTGGTTCTGTTGTTTTATCCTTCTGCTCGGGCTTTTTCTCTTGTTTCTTGGGCTCCTCAGTTTTTTTAGTCTCGGCGGCAGGAGCAGGAGTGGCAGCGGCGGTAGTGGTGGTGGTTTCTGTTGCTTTTGTCACAGCGGGCGTTTCGACCTTTGATTCTACCGGTTTTGAAGGGGCGGCATGGTTGCCGTTAGATTGTGCCTCCTTCGTTTCTGGGGCAGCTACAGGTGGGGTGGATACAGCTGGAGCGGCAGCAGGTGCGGGTGCTGCGGCAGGGGCTGCAGCGGGTGTTTCTTCCTGTTTCTTTGTCTCTGCTGCGGGTGTTTCGTCTGCAATCGATCAAAAACTGATCGAAATCGAAGGATGTCGAATGATCTACCTTGTTGTGCGAGGAGTTCGAGAGAATCTTCATCGATGTAACGGAAAATGTGATTGAGGACGTAGTAGCCGACAGGTTGTTGAGGAACTAAGAAGAATGTCTCTGAGAATTTCTTGGGTCTCTGATCACGCAGAGTGAGTAGACCCATAAGCATCACGAGTATTCCACCCTGAAAGGAGGGCTGAGAATCCACCACAGAGACACTAACAGTGCTGCCTACGTAATCCAGACTGTTGATCTTCTTCTGTATCTCCTGATAATATAATCAGATCCACATGAAAACAAACAGGGGTCGGTGTTTTAAGCGCACAATAAGACGACGTCACGACATAGGTGTCGTAAATTCAAGGTCGTGTAATTGATATGATTAGATATGAATTTTACCTGCAAGCCTGTGATTGATTGAATGTAACCTCTATTTTCGTAACCATGTGCGAAAGAGGAATCGTCCTTGTAGAAAAGGTGAAGATCTTGTGGGGAGGAAGTCAGTTTCGAGTAATATTGATGGGCGAAATTGCTTCCAATCACGACGTGGTCAACTGTTGGTAGGCCGTTACCATTCTCTCCCATTGTATATTCACCTAAAGAACGTAGGGGTGATGTTGGAGTATGAAAATGGTGATTTGATGAATAGGAAAGTCCTTGGAAGGTCAGAACGTGTCACATGACGATATCATGACGTCATAACCCGAGACGTCTTTTTCGGAAATTCGAAGGTCTATTTTCGCTTCACGAGCCTTCCAGCCATCTACTCTACAGTTCTATTCTCTTATAACACTTGTGTGAATCAATGTCAAAACCGACTCGTCCGTTGTCATTACCAGGTCGGCACATTCCTCCTCTTGACGATCATCGTAATCTTTCACCAGACATTAAACCACGTGCGCGCAGTCGATTAGAGACACGGCCGAAATTGTCGCCGAACAGCAAGGTGTGCTGCGGGGGTGGCGTTCATTTGGGTTGATGATACGCAGGACATTTCCCACCTCTCAGATCGGAAAGCGGGAAGCAAAGTCCCACCAACACTAATCCCTGAGAGGTTTCATCACGTGGATAAATCAGTGGCGCCACCACTTGTTGAGGATGATGGCAATCTTCTTTACAACGGTAAACAACGATGATGTTCCAGATCTTCCTTCAAAATTACCAAACTTTTATATGCATCTGATCATCACCAAAAATAGCACTAATCCAAAATAAATTTATTTTTATTCTTCGTACTGTGCAATCCACAGTTTGGATTGAAAAATCACTGACATAATTTTTTCATGTCACCTAAGCCTTTTAGAATCAGAAAAATTATGGGAGATCAAAACCTTTCCAAGCGTAAGACCATCTGGGCGCCGAGAGGTTTTACTGTTGGACAATTGGCTCACTTCTCAACTCCAAGAAAACGTGGAGAGAAATCCAGACCCATTAGAATCGGTCAAAGAGGCACAAAACTTGTATTCAATCAGTTTTCATGAGATCATCAGACAAGTGTGGGTGAATTGTGCGGAGAGAGGACAGCTGATGGAGAAGATATGGAACCGTTACCTTCAATTATTCGAGCACATCTTGAAGATGAGAGAGAACGAAAGAGACCAATACAACAAGAGTGAGTCAAAATGTGTCAAAAAGATGGAGACGTGACGAAAACAGAGATCATGGAGCATCAAACTACTTACCAACAATTGTACAAAGACAAAGACGACCGATTCAACAAATTATATCTACAACTAGCTGCCGAAAAAGAACGCATCGGTATGACGAAGGACAAGTACGAGCGGGCCATTTTGGTCCTGCAAGAAGAACACAAGAAGAGGGTTTACCGCGAGAGAAAGCTGAAATCCTACATAAAGAGGATGAGACAGCAGAGCAACAAGAGTGAAGAGGGCGGGAGTATTGTACAGGAGGATGGTGAATTAGACGGGATCATCGGAGATAATGAAGAAGAAGACGACCCGTACGACCCCACAGAAGCACTGCTGGCCAATTTGGAGACAGAAAACTTCAACTCGGGGAATTTGATTCTGATCAACAAGTTGGAATTCATAGATTCGAGGCTGAAAGACATCGGACGAGGTGATTAGATGGATTATGTTGAGTTTTTCTTGCGCAAATATCCAAGATCTTTTCGGTTCTCTGAAACGCCGCTCAGTTTTTAAATTGATCTTGATGACGTCACTGAGAATCGCAGTTTTCAGGAAGAATTTAGATATGAGGATGGGTGGAGAGGGGCTTTTGGTACAATTGGAGGGACTCATAGGGACGATCAACGATACAGTAAGAAAGATGGCTGATCCAAACGCACTCGGGGGAGAACGAGTGTCGACATTGCACATCACAGAAGGTGGGTAGATGTCGATATACGAGTCTGAAAGTCTCAAGGAGAGGGATCAAACATCCACCACAGCAAAGAGACAACTGACAAGGGAATGCAGACCGTAGATTTAGACGTCAAAGCGCTGATCCCACAGCCCTTCTATCCTTTATACGCCAAACCGCTGAAGGTCCCGATACCCAAGGTTCCCCCCAAAGAATGGGTTTACAGATGCATCGATCTCATCTATTGTGAGAAGATGATCGCCGATGAGGAGAACCTCTCTGTCGGAGAGCCGTGCATTCCGATGCCCGAGTTTGTGTACGAAGTCTTTCTGTCTCTGTACGGGCTTAGAAAATCGGCGGAGAACCATCTGACCGACCTTCTGTCAAGTGTCTCAGCGAATATCGAGCACAATCTACGCATCAAGATGTTTGCCCAGTTCTGCGGGTTTTCAGAAGGTATTTTTCAAGATGTAATAAGATTCTAAAGATGCAAGGTGCATACACGGTGGAAGAATTGAGCATTTATTTATACGTTTTGAACCTCTGTTATAGCGATTTCTACGCTGATGTGAGGGAGGAGGACGAAGCCCGCAGATTCATCAATTTCGATTCTGCGGTGGCCATAATACACAAGACATTTGAAGAGGAGGACTGGATGCAGCAAGTGATCAAGCGTATAGAGCCCCTGAAGAAAAACGACAGGTTTGATTTGATGACGTCAGAGCATCAAATGACGGAGAACAGTGTGGACTTGGACGAATATCTGGAGATTATGACGCTGGAAGCACGTGCCAGGACACAAGTCATGGAGCTACAGCTCCTCAAATCCGTGGCGCCCAATTGGGAAGACCACGCTCCTTTTGTCTTTGACGAGTTTGTCTCGTTATTAAAGCGCGTCACACCAAACAGAGTGTTTAGTGAGAGACAGAAGGTGTCTATGTACAGAGATCTCATCCAAAAGACATCAGATTACAGCATGACCAGAGCACAACTGGTCTCATGGTTCCATTCAAAACAACTTTTGAATTGGAAGACACTGCCCCCCTTCAAGATGACCACGACCCACAGGGTAAAGTTTGACAAGTCTCGTCGAGATGTCAATCTGACACCTGTCAGAATATCGTCTGTTTCAATTTCTTATCGAGCAGTTGGGAGATCAGAGAGCACCACATCAACGAGATGACAAAGAATCTGCAGGGAGGTCTTTTGGCGCCAAAAACATATCAGCACCTGCAAGATTACTCTGCCGACTTTCAGAAGGTGAAGAGTTTCTTCCTTCATCGCGCTGACGTGTGCAGCACCTAGCGCGAAGAGATCAACCTGACGAAGCCCTGCAAGCGTACCGCTTATTCATGGAACAGTTATATTGTGCCAAACAGAAACAGAACAGACTTGTGACAATACAACCATGACATCCTTATCATCTTGTTCATCTCGTGACTTCTATTCTTTGTCTTTTGTCTTTTCCCGTGTACAGAAACATAATATCAGCCGACGTCTAATCATCCTGTCTTCACATTAGTTGAGTTGCATTTGATTGTAGTCCAAGTAATGAAGAGGTCACCACACAAACAACCAATGACCAATGAGTTATGTCCAACAGACAAATGTCGATTGAGAAGTCTAACCTCCTCCCCAAAGACCCCAAAGAATTGAATTCGTCTGCCTTTGTCGAATTTCATTATTCTTCTGAATTCAGAGAAGAAGGATTAAAATAATCCTCCAACAAAGCAAAAGAATCGTCTTACGAGAAAGATGGGAGCACTCGTGGGTGAAGTCATCTTCTGCTTTTTCATACTGCTGGTTGGCACTGGTATTGATGTCCTTGGCATTCTGCTGTACCTGCGGCGCATCGTGCCAAATCGATGGGTGGGCATACGTCTCATGTCCATGGGTGGAAACAATGGTAAGTGATACTATTCTTGAAAATGATTCTGACCGAAGCTGATGCTTGTGTCATTAGATATTTGGTATGAGGTCAATCATTATTTGGGAAAGCTGTTAGTTTTGGAGGGAGTCTTCTTAGTATTTGTCGGAATCGTCTTTTTGGCCGCTCCCTACTCCTTTTCAATTGTCTTGAGGGTCTGCATTTTCTTCGCCATATTCCTCTTCTCAATGATAGTGGTGGTCATTTTGGGATTATCTCACGCCCGCTCTTTCTCATCGCCGACCATCTCCTTCTATAATGACAACGATCTGTAAGATAAAGTTGGACACGTAAGCAGACTTTGAATCATCATTCATTTTATAATCACAGTGTCATTTTTGTGCATTATCTGTTTAAACTATAGATTACAAGATGTGTGAATCATATGATGTCCATAAAAAGATGCATTATTTTGTTTTAAAAAAAAAATCATTGAGATTTGACAACACAGCCACGATCATCAGATCAAGTCAACACAACAATTTCTCCCTCTTTATTCAAAATTGTATCGATGCAAGATAAAAACCCAACACCATCGCCACGATCAACAGCAGGATCCGCCTCGTCTTTGACCTCTTCACGCTCATCATCCTTAGCTGCCTCTGTAAGTCCATCCCTTGCCGTGTCTTTGCTGTCGTGGGGCGTCTAAACATCACGAAATCTGTCAGCCGTGCGATTTTTTTGTATTGAGATATCTCTGGTGACGTCATGATCTCCCCCCTTCTTTTCCTCAAGACACGTGCCGGCTGTCGTTTTTCAGTGCTATTTTTAGAACAGATCTCACCTCTGTACAATGGTTCTTCTCATAGACTGCGATGGCGAGGTCGAGGTGTCTGGCTGACTCTTCTACACTAAACGTGGGGCTCTTGCTGAGTTCTATACGTGTGTGGACCTTCTCTCATGAGTGATGACGTCACCCAACAACACTCACCTGCCAATACAAAGTCCCCGTCCTCTTTGCGGTTCGTAACGACTGCTTCAGCAGTTGTACAGCCCTCTTCTCGTTCCCAAAGAAGATCCTCTCGTGTCGACCGCGGTGTAGACTAAATATAGACATGTCTGCCGACACTTTTTCGAGGTAATCTAATACGTCCAGAGCCCAAGTGTTGAGCTTGCTGTTTGTTTTGAGCTTGCTTTTGGCATGTTGTGCAGAAGTTCTGAAAGCCAACAGGTGGTGTAGTTGAGCTATGCAAAAATACATTCTTGCGTCTATTTTTAGGTTGTGATTTCGTCATCAAAGTCACCATTTACAAGTCTAAAATAGGTGCAAATAGAAATGGATTTTGCGTCTTGCAGTATAGATCACACCATTCTTTTGCTGCGGCTGTGCCGCAGTGGCCTAAAACACCCTCACAGATGCCACACACGAAACCAATCGTCTTTTTTAAATATAAAAATGCCGCACTCACCACAACAATTCCTCCAAACCATAACTGGCGAGTCTTCTGTTGAGTAATTCACCGTCATTTTCATTAGAATGCAGTAGAATCCTCTCGCTGATATCATAGATCGTGTCCAAGTTGTAGGATAGAAATAATAAAATCGTCATGGTGGGCACCGCGTGGCCCATTTTTGATGTGACATTGTGCAGTCGCTCGAGTTGGTGTAAGCTCCTATAAATAGATTCAAGATCTCGAAAATAATTTTATGCTCATATATATATATACTCATAAAATTATTTTCAAGATCTATATATACGTATATCACCCGGCGGACACGCATTTGTACATCTCCAGTTGCCATGAGATACACGGTAACATTAACGTGTCACTCACAGCAACAGAGCGGTAGTTACCGCAGTTATTTTACTTTTGAAAATCGTACAAATCGTGTCCGTGGTAACATCCGAAATTTCCAGAGAAAGGTAAATATTCACCTGCTAAAGTCTGACCGGAAAATCCAGTACCTTGCCAGAGTACATCTGACACATATAACTTCTAATAGTATGGCAGAGTGTGCTCTTGCTTCCAAGTTGTGAAGGACCTATTCTGTTCATGAAGTATCAAGGATTTTAAAAACAATATTTGTATGAGATTGTACTGAAGCGTGGGAATGCGTCGAAATGTATTTTCATTTGCGTATGCTACCTTTATCAAGTGATTTCTTCGCGTTTTGCGGTGCTTGTCAAAGCATGCTGCCGCACAACATAAATACTCTGTGATACAACAAACTCTTCAGAAACAGTCGTTCTCCACGCGATAAAGCCAAACGATCACCCACCTTTTCTAAATCCGATGTAGAAGTTGACGCATCAAAAGTGGCACAGGCTGCCGAGAACCAGAGGCATATACATATCACCAGCGGCAGCGGCTTTTCCCTCACATTGTGGTCGGCGTTTTCCGTGACAATGTTATTGAGCACAGAGACTACTGACGCGTAGTCGAGCCGATGGATGATGAGGACTACGGCGAGTGTCCAGCAGGTCACCGTGGCACCGTCTCTGTCATTTGAATTTTTCGCCTTGATGTAAAAGCTTTTGGACAGCTCTGCAGCCTCTTCCCATCTATTTGGACGAATTATTTTCGTTTTTTGAGGATGTGAATTGTTGAGATGTTGAGAAAAATTTGCCACAAATATACATTGGACATCCAATGAGCAAGTTACCTATGCTTGGTGACCAAGTTAAGGCACCTTGAATAAAACACTTCCTTCGTGATGATCTCTTGGTGTGATTTTCCGTGAAATTTCATGTAATTCTTGCCAATGTTTTTAGAAAGCCTCTCGATGTAACTGGCGTACAAACTGTAACCGCACAGGCCCAGTATCACACTGGCATTTTCCAGGATATTCATAGTCTACAACGATCAGTTTTGCGGGTTGTAGATGGGATAGACTTACGTAAAGTGAGGGTTCTTTGATGGTGATTGCGTTGTAGGCTGCGAGAAGGGAGACTTCTGTGGCGTCTTTGGCGTTGGTATAATTGACCACTCTTAACAAATTATAAAATTTAGACTTGAAGATCTGCAGTTGCCCTGCGAAGAGTTATTCGCGCCATAAAAATGATTCAAATTTCCAAAGGTGAACTCGCCTTCCGAAGAATGTTCCGAGAAACTTCCCATGATGTCCGGAAAATTATACTGCATCAAGATCATGAATGTGATCTTCATCGCAGACATGTTATTTCTCCTTTCTTGGACACTGTGATGGATATGTTGTGGCAGCTCATCACCGCAGGCGCGCAGTCCTTTCAATATATATTCCCGCCTAGAGTAATACCCGGTAGACTGAACACGTGTGAGATATCACGTGTGAGATATCACGATGATGACGTCATGACTTGGGTGAGATGTCATACTTGGAAGGACGATTCTACAACGCGGTAACAGGCCTTGGCTAGTTTGACGTTTCTGTACGTCTTATCTTCTGAAGAATAATCGGAGTTTTCGATACAGTAGACCATCTCCGTGTAAATACGCATGCTCTCCTCCGAAAAAAGCTGGTATGCCTGCATTCTTCAGTTTTGAATTTCAAATACCAGAATTTGGCGCCAAAATTTTTCAAAACATTTTTGAGATGTACAAAGCTGCATTTCAGAATAAAATAATATCACTGACTTGTTCACCAGCTTGTTCGTAATAATAAATGGCCTTCTTAATCTCTCCACCAGATCTCCAGTGATGTGCCAGCGTCATATATATTCTGGGCATCTCGGCCGCCTCCCGATGCTCCAACAACTGGGCGATTTTTCTGTGAAGTTTTCGCTTGGTCACAAAAGTGATGGTACCATACGTCACCTGATCATGTCAACACCCATAATGAATCTTTTCGTTCTAAAAATAGATCTTTTGCCTCCAAGCTCCAAGAGAATTTTTCCATTTTTCAAATTCAAAAAATTCCAAAAAATTTCAATTTTTTTCAAATTCAAATTTTCCAAATTCAATAATAACTTTGAGATTTAAAAAAAAATTCAAGTGCGACCTCCTGTATGGTGATATGCGTGAATGACCAAGACTTGATGTAATGACTGTGGTCTCCCCCAGCATGCTTCGGGGCTTCAGGCGGCGGCGGAACCACCAACCCGTGGTCTTGGAGCTCCTTCAATTTTCCCGAGATCTTGTGCCCCACAATGCTCTGTACCGTATCTTCCAAGAAATTGAAGCCGATGACAGATGCTATTTTTAGAATCTGTTGTAGATCTGGGGTGAGGTTGTCGACCCTGGAAAGAATGACTTCCTCTAAAGTTGTTGGGAGAGGCACCGATGATAGTTCTGTCGAGTGTGAATTTTATGGCATTGAATATCTTTTTTAAATTTATTATTATATTATATTATTTTGTTATTTTTTTTCATTTTTTATTATTTTTATTATGTTTATTTTTATTATTTTTAATATTTTCATTACTTTATAAAAAATAAAATTGCAGAATTGTTGAATTAAAAATTTGAATTTTGAACCTTTTGTAAATTCACTTTTTAAAATTTAAAAAGTTGAAATTTTTTACCTATGGACTGTTTCTTTGCACATGATCTAAAAATAGAACGGTCGTATGTGTCTGTGTGTTCTTCCACCACAATCAAATCATTCTCTGTCATACTCTTATATAGTTCTATAGCGAAATACGGATTTCCGCCGGATTTGCTCCATATCGTTTCGGTCACCTTTTCATGTTAAATGATTTTAAAATTAAATTTGCCCAAGATATTATGCCAACAATGTGTGTGAAATATTCTCGGTAAAATTGCCGCAATAAATTTCTCGGTGTATTTCCCGGCAAACACGCATTTGTACATCTCCAGTTGCCAAACAATACACGGTAACGCTAACGTGTTACTAACAGCAACAGAGCGGTAGTTACCGCAATTATTTTTCACTACAAATCCGAGTCCGCGGGTAATAATTTAATGAGTAAAAAATATAATCAACTAAGCAGTCACCGTGATGCTTCACTATTAATAAAATCCTATAAAATCAATAAAAACTCTCACCTCATTCTCAATGTTTGATAAGTTGAATTTACTCTTTAAAATAGAATCGATTTGATCCGAATTGAAATGGTTCAGGTACATGAGGTGGCATGATCTCATGTCTCTCAACATCTTGACCTCTTTTGTGGCGCCTGTGCTCCTTGTTGTGAGAAGCAGGAGCAGCTTCTCGATCTTGGCGAGTCTGTGGACCATGGACCAGGAGGTTCGGTCTAACCAATGAGCATCTACAACGAGTCAGAAAAATTCAATTCGCAACATTAGGTCATGTTCATTACATCATTGTAGATATGACCGTATTACTCAACATTTTTTAATCCAAAAAGATAATAAAATTTCGCCAGCACAAAAAAACCAATTAAATTAATAAAAATAAAAATAAAATAAAAATAATAAAAATCATCGAAAGACATTACCTTCAATGACGATAAAGATGTTCCTCTTACCGGCGATTTCCACCACAACATTCACCAATATCTCGATCAATTGGTCCAATTGTCCCTCCCTCTCCCCGCTGTCTGCCAGTTTGGAGAATTGATACGTGGAGAGTACTTCTTTGAATGAGGAGATACTGACACCTCCTTGCGTTCTAGTCCTTCTGGGGCTCTGCAAAGTTTATCGTGTGATTCTGGGATTTCGTTCGTATTTGATTGGGCGGCTTCGCCGCAGCGAAGTTTATTCAAAGTGTATTTTATCTGTGGCATTCGCTGCAAACAAAAGCATGGACGAAACACTACATAAAATGCACTCAACGATCTGTAAAGTTTTTTGTAACAGAGATTCCACAGGTCAGATCTATTCATTTTTAAAAATATTTCAATTCGAATAAGCGAATAAAACAGCCGAAAATCTTGTGAAAATGACTCACCCCGTCCTCTTCCCCATCGGTCAGCACCGGGAAATTTTCTTTGATAAAATCGTACAGCTTTGGGTCATACATCTCCAATAGATACTGAAACATCGATCTAAAGCAGAAGAAAGGGGTGTTTCGGTCCACTGCAGACCCGGAGCCTGTCAGTATGACGTCATCTTGACATTCTTCCGCGTGGATGACGTGTCGGAATTCCTCTGCCAGTTGGGATTTACCCATACCCTTGTCGCCTTGTATGACGACCACACCGCCTCTGTTGTCATTTTTCGTGCGAAATTCAATGACGATGTGCTTCAGCGTTTCGACCTCGTGGTCACGGCCTATCGTGGCGGATTTATTTTCTTCGGACTGTGATATTTAAATTTAAAATTTGTTGTTAAAAGAATATTGACTTCGATT